>VDFB02084611.1:0-72264 GCA_007258455.2 Sequoia sempervirens
GCTTATAATCATTTATACTTTTGCATGTTCTTGTTGGATAATCTATAAGACTTTGCGCTTATAATTATTCATTCTCTTGGATACTTTGTCGAAGGATCTACAAGACTTTGTGCTTGTAATCGTTCGTGCCATTAATACTTTTGTTGGATGATCTACAAGACTTTGTGCTTGTAATCATTCATGCTGTTTGAAGAATTGTTGCGTCTAAGAAGACTTTGTGCTTCTAACGTAGCAAACGGTACATTTATGCAGATCCAACATTGATAAAGCTACGGAACGACTTGGTGCCTTCGTGAGCTTTCCCTTTTTAATTTATTTGTTTGTTGTTAATTACTTCTGGTATCTCTACGCTTCGCTTTGACGAGATAGAGATATTGGTATTACTGCTAGTTGTTCATTTCAAGTTATCAAGAATTTGGAACTTCCAACACGTGAAGCATTGTAAACATCTTCTCTGAAAAAAGAGAGAAGGATGAATGTAACACACCCCCCCCACTCCGTGAATTTCGTGTACATTTTGTAATTACTTGTGTGATTTACTATTGTTTCTCTTAGCAGTAAGAAGGGCGCCTCCCCTTTCCGAGAGGAGAGATTCATATCTCACATAGCTGTGGCTGAAGTCCAAGTTGTGTAATCTACCGATAGCTGATTACATAATTTTCACCCAACAGCATTAAAACTGAAATCCAAGCTTGAAAGAACTCAACGCCAAGAATGCACACTCAATCCCAAGGAAGGATAGCTATTGTCATATGGCGGAGAAACTAAAAACAATACTTGAAATGAGACAAACTCAACGTCAAGAATGTGTACTCAAGATCCCACTGAGGGCGAGGTGCTAACATATGACGGAGTTATTAATTGAATTGAAAATAATTAGGCGGATAACCAGCCATGAAGATACATCTATCTAATTCATCCGTTGCGGCAGGCATCCACTTAAGAGTGGGGATTCACCACTTGAGACTGGGTACAATGCGAGCTACAATGTTCATTCTCCACACTGGCGGTAAACCATCCAGGGGTAATTAAAGCAACATAACTGGAGAACTTATGTGGTCTCTTACTTTCTCTAAAGGTTCCTCTTGGTGTTGCAAACCTTTCTGCCTCCTACATTGTTTGCCTAGCCTAGAGAGGTCTTTTTCTTCCAATCACAATATTGGTAGGCCCATTAGAAGGTTCCAAGGGCTCAACTGGATCATCATCTTCTTTTGGTTCTGAAGCCTCCCTCTGAATCTTAGGAGCATGGTCAACTTCCATATCATGAGGAGATTCTTCATTATCAATCTCCATGTGGGTGCCCTTGGATCTTCTGAATGCAACATCTTCCTCAAATGTGACATCTCTACTGATCTCGATCAAGTTCTGACCTGGGATGTAGGTCCTGTAGGATTTTGATGTTTCACTGTAACCTACAAATATCCCCTTCTTGCCAGAAGGCTCCAACTTAGTCCTCTTTTCCTTTGGTACATGAACATACACTGGACATCCAAAGATCCTCATATGACTCACTTCTGGATTCTTCCTAGTAAAGGCTTCTTCAGGAGTGATGTTCTCCAGGATTCGGTGAGGACTCCTATTTTGAACATAGACTGCTGTCCTAGATGCTTCCGCCCAAAGGAAGGTTTGCAGATCTTGGTCATGAATCATGACTTTGGTTGCTTCCACCATCGATCTGTTCTTCCTTTCAGCAACACCATTCTATTGAGGATTATAAGGGACACTGAGCTCCCTCTTATTCCTAGCTTCAATGCAATAGTTTCGAAAGTTGTCGGAAGTGTACTCTCCTCCATTATTGGATCTTAGGACTATGATCCTCTTTCCGGACAAATTCTCCACCTGAACTTTGAATTCCTTGAACCTTTCTAATACCTCCTCATATTCTTTAGATTTCAAGAAATAAATCCGAGTCTTTCTAGAGTAGTCATCAATAAAAAGAATGGAATACAAGAAACCACTCGAAGAAGCAACATACATTGGACCACATAAATCAGAATGAATGAGATCTATAATACTTTTGGATCTATTTTCTCTACTATGAAATGGACCTTTAGTATTCTTACCCAAAGCGCAACCTCTGCAAGTACCTTCGTGTTCCTGGTTGAACTTTGGAAGGCCCGTGACCATCTTCTCCATGATAGGCAGAGCTCGGAAGTGAAGGTGAGCCAATCTTCGATGCCAAAGATCACACAAGCTTGAAGAATCATGTACTAGTGCCTGAAGTGGACGAGTGCATAGCCTGTAGAGACTCTCATGTCTAACTCCAATCACCCGAGCAGTCTTGAAGTTGGAATTCTTCATCCACACAAGAACTTTTCCTTTAGAGAATGCTACTTGGTACCCCTTGACTTCCAAGGCTGAAATGGAAACAAGGTTTCGCTTGGTGCCTGGAACATATAGAACATCACACAACTGCAGGGTAATGCTGGATTCCAAGTGGAGAGTGGAGGTCCCAATTCCTTTCACCGAGTAAATTGCATCATCTCCAATAATGACTTCTTCACTAGAATCTCTCTCCACCAAATTTGATAGATGCTCCCTAAATCTGGTGATGTGGCGAGAGGCACCACTATCAATCAACCAAGTGTAGGTGTCGGTAGATACATTGCTTGATAGTGCCGAATAGAATAAGTATTCACTTGAATCCTTTTGCGGAGAGACTTCATCAACATTTGCAATAGTAGCCTGTTGCTTAGGCCTAGTTGGACATTCTTTAGCAAAGTAACCATCCTTGTCACATCTAAAGCATTGGACTTTAGAGAGGTCCTCTTCTTCTTGAAAGGGCACCATCAACACTCTTCTCATTCTGTTCCTCTTGGAAATAGTGTTTCTTCCCATCTTTTCCTTTCTTCTTCGAGGATTGAGAAAGCAAATATGAATGTCTTTGCTGGCGTAAAATCTAACACCTCTGGAGTGCAGGTTTGTACGGACAGCTATGTACAGTACGCAATGAGTGCTCTTCAAATTAGGAGGGGAAGCTCCCTCGTTGTGCTGGAATGCATGGAAAGGAAAAGTAATCTAAGTCCTATCTTTTTGTTCTCAGCTGGAAGAGGCACAAGGTTAAGAAAACCAAGAACGTTGCAGCTAAGGATTTTCTGGTTTCGCAGATCATTAACTACAACTAAGCTAACTACTTTAAATCTATCCAGTTTCCTCAAGAAAACAGAGCATGAGGAAACGGAGCAAGGTTTGACTATCAGACGATAAACAAGTATAGACTCTCAACTTGAAGGCAAGGTGGCGCATCTATCAGCTCAATCTAGACAAGTTTATTGGTAACATCACACGATAAACTCAATACTTGATTCCTTCTTACCAGCAAGGTGGTACAACTATTATCCCAATCTAATGTTTATTATTCACAAATAAACAATAATTTCCATAAACAAGTGCAGATTTCATTTGAAGGCATGAGGTACAATTATTATCTAATTTGAAATAAGCTTTAGGAGCATAAAAACAGATTTATCTAAACTATGGAAAGAATTCACCATTACACCGCATGAAACCTTTTATGTGGTGTATAACACCACTATAAGAGTAAAGACGCATGAACAAATACCAAAAGAGCAATATTGAGGGCAAGTAACATATATTTTCTCAAGCAAAGTTAATATAAAATGAGCAAAAGCCTTATTTATATACATCAAGGTGTAGGGAACCCAAATTACCTTCGAAATAACTAAGGCCTGCAATGCATGCAAATTTATTACTAAACCCTATTAAAGAAAACTATATGCTTAATCAAACTACTACCGCCATCCAACACATTTAACCTAAATGGACCATGTGCAAGCATGCATGTCCTTATTTAAAGCAAAGTTAACTGGACACTACCTTTAGTTAACTGGAAACCCTAACCCTAACTCCTGTGATGATAATTCCAAGGATGAGATAAGCATGTGTTAAGTCAGCAAGTAAACTCAAGACTGAAAGTCGAGTTAACTGCTGCTCATGACTCAACCCTCGAAATTAACTGCAGGTTCCAACTGGCAGATCACTCCATGTCATCTCGGTCTAACACTTCGACCAAGAACTCATCAATTACTCTGTCTTCCGGCACTCTGACGCTGTCCAAAAATAATAATTTGCTTCTTCAATTCTCTGTCACTTTCCTTGACTGTATGCATACATTCTTTAACATTTTTAGTCGCCTTCTTGAAACTAGCTGAAATCGCTGAAATGTGATCCAAAATCTCCATCAAGACATCACGAACATGCTTCTGGAACTTAGTTTGCATAGCCTCAAGATCAGCGTAGGTACCATCTTCACAAAGACAATGGCATGGGATTTGAGTGATTTGGGTGGCTCCGTAAATGGAGTAATCTCTGTTCCTTTTGCAGCATAACGCTTCATTGTTAGCTGCTCTGATGAAAACCTAAATTAAGACTGATTTGGTCTTGAATTCAGTCTAGTTGAACTACCTTCTGAAAAACTTGCCCGTTGACTGTGAACACGGCTATGTTCTAACAACTCTCTCCAGAAAGCAAAAATGGCTCCTAGTGAGGCTAAAAATAGCTTGTCGGAGGATAATTTTCACCAAAAATTCTGAGACATGGGTTTTGTCCGGAAAATGATTCTAAGACAACCCACAACGTCAAAATTGTGAAAAAACGCCGTTTAGCCTAACATGCAAAGACTTTTCAGTTGAGAACTGCAGGGGTTTTTAGAGCTTCTCGGGGCAATTTTTCTTGAGAAAATCTGAAACATGGGTTTTGTGCACAACGGAATTTTGAACAAACCCAGATAATGCGATTTTCAAAAAGATGATTTGCTCATGCAAAGAAATTTCGAAAGCATGTAGCTTCGTATTTAGCATATACAGAGCAATTTTTCAAAATCTAAGACGGGGTTCTCATTGCAATTTTGCTAAAAGTAAACCCCGTATGATCAAACTCGAATATTGAATTTCTTTTGACATGCAAAGAAAGTACCCAGATGAGAAGAAGAAAATAAGACAAGATAGAAAGTTTTGCTTGTTCCGCTTCAAGAATTCGTACAATCTCTTTCTCTCGAACTTGATGAAACTCGATGCAAAGTGAAATAAAGTTTCAATCTTCTTCCTCCCACAATCTGGAATTCTGCTACACACTGAATTCCCGACAATTTAGCACCTTTAGCTTGCTGCTCACTCAAGAAGAATGTAGACTTCAAAGTTTGAAATGAAGAAATAATGGACGCCAAGGCTGAAATAAATAGGCTTTCATCATTGAAATTCGCATAAAGCACTAAAGCTTGAAAAATGGCGCTTGGCTTCTAATTGGACCTCATTTTAGTTAACTGAAACTAAAATATGCTAAATAAAGCACCATGCTTTAGGGTTTTCCCGTTCAATCTTCAGTTGACAAATTATTTAAAGCAACATACGATTTTACTTCAGTTGACAATCCTTGTTGAATTCGCCATCTTCATGCTTCACTAAATTCTTAAATTAAAGCTTCCCTTTCAGAACTTCAGTTGACAATGAAGATTCGATATCTTCACACTTCATGCTTTAAACCTTAAAAAATTCCAATTATAGCGCCCCTTTTCAGACTTTAGTTGACATTTAAAGGAAAATGCGCCAACTTTACAAGGACTAAATTCATGCTTTAATTAGATATGGCGTCCCTTTTGAAAACTTCAGTTAACATTCAATGAAGCATCAACTTCACAAAATCTTCACAATTTCAAACAAAATTTGCCATGCATGCAAACTCAAGTTGATTTTCAAGTATAACCTTCAGTTAAGTGAACATGCAATGAAGTTAACTCGACATGCAAGGGTGTTAACTGAACATGCAAACTAGTTAACTCGACATGCGAACTGAAAGATCACTCAACATGCCAATATATGAACTGAAGATGACAACCCAAAAATCGTTTAGTTTAACTGCAGTCAGAACTCCAGTTAGGGTGCACCATTCAACTTCTTTCGAAAACTCAACTTTGACCTCTTAAGGCGAATTCCAGACTTAGCCAATTTTTCATGAAAATTCAGACTTAAACCTCTTTCGAGACCTCTGTTCATCCTCTGACCCTGGGTGACTAACTTCTCCGATTGGCTGGCTGATAGGTGCATCGTAGAGCTGAACAGAAACTAATCAAAAGGTACCTTGAGACTGCAGACCATAAAATTGACATCTGAAAGCTCAAAAATCCAAGCTCCTTTTTCAAAAGTTGCGCTTTTCCTCAGACTTAGTCACATTTTGACATCTCGATCTCGTACGAAGGGAAAAATAAATCCTTCATAACTTTTGTTTTACCAATTTTCAGGACTGGATCCAAGGTTCACTGCGGAGCTGACCTCATTCTGCACGACAACTGCAAAGGCATATTTCTTCAGAAAACATCATCTGAGGGGTGAAAAACAAGGGCGCCTTTTTGAAAAGTTGCTCTTTTCATTCCAGACTTGGCCACTTCCGGAACTGACCAAAATAACACTAAAATTTCGACTGCAAGCTACAGAGTCATCCTTTGATCTGACGGAGACAGGCAATGGAAAACTGAACATAATATGGACACATTGGATAACTGAGATCATCAAAAAGAAGGCATTGAAGGCTTGAAAAGCTCAGGCGCCTTTCTGAAAAAGTACTCTTGCTTTTTCCTTTGATATTCTGACTAAGGTTTGACCCTATGTTTGACATCAGGTTCAGGCACTTTTGCAACTCAGATTCACCCACTGACGGGTGCGTTGCGAAGCTTGAACAAACATGAGACAAACATCTTGGGTGGCATTTAGCCAAAAACCTTCATTTAACACCTCAAAAAGATGGGCGCCTTTTTGAAAAGCTGCTCTTTTTTCCAATGTTAGCCAATTCTCAATTTCCTCTCATTTTGCGTTATATCTTTTGTATCTTGCACGAAACAGGTCCGTTTGACAAGCCTAATAGCTCGTTGCGAAGCTGACGTGATGCCGGACAAATGTCTGCTGGAGGTGACAAACCCTAAAAACAGGATCTGAGCCCTGTTGACGTGGTTTTTGTCACTGCACCAAACAGCAGAATAAAAATAGTTTAGGGCTACTCTGTTCTCTCTTGATCAAAGTATTCTGTGTGCTAAGATTGCGAGATAGATCACACGTTCAACTCCAAGGTTCCTTAAGTGCGAATAGACCCAGTTTGGTTGATGTGTATTGCTGTGTTCTTACGAGGGGACTTATACAATTGTTCAGAGTTCTTGCAGTTAGCAGTCGGTGTATGATTTGAAGGGGATTCTTGTACGTATGATTTGGCAATGTGGTTCGTTTTCCTAAAACTAATTGGAAATATGCGGAAAGTAAAAAGAGTGTAAGGCCTAAGAAATTTATGTTCTATTCTAAATGCAGGATATGTGGAGCTTCGTCTTAGTAGACTTCAACCAAATTTCACCTAGCCTCACGTCGGACAGCTTCAGCGAAATCAGTGCAATCTTCAAAGGGATAGCAAAAGATGTTCAACTCATGATTTAGCATACATACACCATCACAATGACGCATATAAGCATACAAATCACAACCGAAGTTAAACTCAAGATAATGTCCAGTTGACCACGCAAGGAAAACTTATCATCAACAAGTTGCTAGTGGTATGGAATGAAAGAAGCTACCTCAACAAAATACCACACATCAAAGTAAACTACTTGCATGAAATTAAGCTACTTGGATACGAAAGGAAGAAGAGACCTTGCTAGCTATTCATGAAAAGACGAATTCCACCATCAATGAAAAGATCTATTATCATGAAAAGTGTTACACAACAATCTCCACAAAAGTTTTCAAAGGGAAAACTTTCTTTCTTCTCCAATATGCAAAATGTCTACAATACTCTACTATCTAGTCTCTAGCTCTATCTCAATTCTGATTCTGATCTAATCTCCTGTTCTAATGCATTACAAATGAGGGGGACTCCCCCTTTATATAGCTAGCCAAGTCCCAAAAGACGGCTAGGGTTACAATTAATAGAGTGACCAGAATCGTGCCACCTCAGCCCTAACCCTAAAAACTGCCAGAATAGGGAGTGGTACATTAAATGAATCAAATATTCCCACTCACTCCCATAAATAGTAAATGCAATAAATATCCACATTCAGTCTTCTGGAAGATCCTCGTCCAGTAGTGCATTCCCATTTGCCTTCTCTCTGACTGCCAACTCCACGAATCTGCGAAGCACAGCCTCAACCTCCTGAACTGAAATCAGTGGAACACAATCTGGCTGAAACTCTAATACTGTAACTGAATGTTCATGCCTTGTACAAGATTTTCTCCAAGCAATCAAGGAGTCCTGCGTGTTCTGGATCAAAGTGGAGAAAGTAGAAGTATTCTCGAAATCATCCTGTACGAAGGTCTTAACATCTGAAAAGAAAGGCACCAGCCTACCCCTCAAATTATCAACATTCACCTCCTCTGGATTCAATCGACTAGCAAATATGGCCTCGAAAGTATTCTGAACTCCATCAATGATATTGGCCATAGCTTTATGTACTCTAGCTGAATCCGCCTGTGCAGCATTGAAGAAACCACGCCCCGTGATCGTTGAAGAATACCATCTAGAGAAATCAGCCACTAGCAAAGTCGTACCTTCTCCAACCAGCAAGTGTGCACTTCACAACTTAGCAGTTCTTTGCTTCAAGGCGTCCTCCCTAGCAGTCTCAGCAACCTCAGCAAGCTCCAGACTTAGCCAAAACTCCAAACTCTTCAAGCAATTCACTGCAATGCTTCACTTAGAGCAGATTCGACTTCTCCAGCTGTGAAGACAAGTGAGAAACTTCTTCATTTTATAGCTCAAAATCGAATTCTAGAAGGAGCCAATTTTAGCCAGTGCATTAAACTTCCACTACTCCACTTCAAGAATTCAAATTTCCCTCCCTGGTATTTCTGACACTTGTCACCTGACGTCAGGAATCTTGCTCTTCTAGAAACTTGACTTTGATTGGCATCTTTGAATTTATTTTCGAAAAATTTAATTTAAATTCATCCTTTTAATTCACCAGCCGGAGCTCAGTCACTTGAAATTCGAATTTTAACTCTTCATCACCTCTGGAAAATTCATCTCCGAAGAATTCCATCAAAATTATCTAGGCAACCCATTTCGAATTCATTATTCAGAGAAATTCATTTTGAAAACACATTTTATTCATCTTTGCCTTAGAGAAATTTTAAAATTTTCCTTAGGAATATTCACTATTTGAGCACTGATTAAATTCTTCACAGAAAAAGTGTTGGCGAAGTTCGGGAGACTTGGAAATCCATCTATCATTGCGCACGTTCAATACCCAGAAGAGAAATTTCTTCAGAACGCCTCGAATCCATGGGTACCCAATGAACGGGTTCATTTAATTTTTGAATTTTTGAACCTTAGAAAAATATTATCTTCACCATTTTAAATTTATTCTTCGCTTGTGATC
This sequence comes from Sequoia sempervirens, assembly GCA_007258455.2. NCBI lineage: Eukaryota > Viridiplantae > Streptophyta > Pinopsida > Cupressales > Cupressaceae > Sequoia > Sequoia sempervirens. Next base: position 9,368 of record VDFB02084611.1, read on the forward strand.
ATCCCGTGTTGCTCCAAATTGAAGAACTTTGAATTCATTATCATCCATCCTCTGGCTTTATCACTGAGAAAATTTGCTCGGGCTTCGAAAAATTTCACCACCTCGGGCTCTAGGCGTATTTCCTAAGGAGAAAATAATTTGCCTTAGAAAGTATTTTAATCATCCTGCACTCTGAGAATTTGCCTTAGAAAATTTTATATTTGCCAGTGGGGAAAACATCAACTTCCCTTAGAAAAATTTCGTTCACGCCTAGCACACTTGATTTGCCACTCGCCATTTTGTATTTAACTCCACACTTGCAAGGCAATTTTATTTAAAATTGTAACGCCTAGGCAATGTTTTACTTTTTTATATTTTTTCATCACTCAACATCTTAGGCGCATTTTATATTCATCCTTGCCTTTGAAATTTTTTATCACTTAGCAAGTTACTTCACTTCATATTTCACCTCAGACTCTAGGCGCACAACACTTGACATTTTATTTCCACCACCTTGGAATATCACTTCATCACGCCTTAGGAAATTCTCCAACACTTTACAACTTTAGGCGCCTAGCATTTTATTTTCACACTTCACACGCCTTAGAACTTTTCTAACACCTTATAACTCCCATCACCCTTGGCGCCTAGCACACTTGAGAGAAAATCAAAAACCACGCCTAGAATTCATCACCTTGGGCGCATTTGAGGCTTGAAGGAGGATAATGCCTAGTATTTACCTTGTGTTCACCACGCTTTGAAGCATCTTTCACTTTATTTACCACCTTTCACTCCATTTACTTACCCTTTACCATCTAAACTTGGGTGCATTTGAGCATGGCAAGAGGATGACTCTTCAACTTCCGTTTTTTGTCTTGACTTGAGCTTGCTTGGGCGCATTTCACCCCTTGAGGAGGACGAATTTCCTTTGACTTGTTGACTTGCTAAAGATGGGCGCATTTGGACATAGCTGGTGGATAAACTTCTTAGCACATCTTGGGGTGACCCTTCAACTTCATCCTTTTCGTCTTGACATGCATGCATTTGGGCGCATTTTGCCCATGGAGGAGGATAAGAACTTTGACTTTGCTTTGACTTATTTCATCTTGGGCGCATTTCAATCCCTGAGGAGGATAAAAAGCATTGACCACTTTGACTTCTTGGTCTTTTGGGCGCATTTCACACCTGCTACAGGATGGGCGCATTTTGCCCCTGCTGCAGGATGAACTTCATACTTAGAAAATTTCAGGCTTGGCATATGCTTGAAGGCGCATTTCACCATGCCTACTGGATGAAGTTCCAGACTTAGAACTTTTTCATTGTTTTTCGCCAGTATTTCATGCCCTGCTATTTTTAGTAAGTCCTCTCAATTTTGCACCTCTGAAGCTCGGAACGGCTTGAAATTTTGCACACTGCATCCTTATCATCTTGTTGGTCTGTCAACATTGCCATTTTTAGTCACCCTGCTATTTTTAGCCTATTTCTGAAGGTGGTTTACTATAAATAGTAACCTCTTGTTTCTAATAGCTCCATTGTTCTGATTAACTTGAAATTTGAATGAGGCGCTCCTCACCACGTGACCTATCTGTCGACACCAACGCATGCAACTGATTTACTATTTTTAGCCTGTTTCCAATTTGCTGACTATAAATAGTAAGTGCTCTGTTTGACTTGAAATTTTACCAGCAGATAGCCTGAAGGATGCTGATCGCGGTGGTTTACACCGGTTTTCGAAAATTTTGACTTTTTATGCCTCTTTTTGGGTCCCGAAACTGGAAACCCTAATTCGCTCTACATGCGTGTCAAAAGATCTCTGTTTGCTCTCGTTTTCGTGGCACTGCGATCAGCTCGTGATTCTGAACTGCTGGGAGGCGGCTGCCGGGACACACCTGCTAAAAGTAGCAAGTTCCTTACTGAGTGAGTATCTTTGTTTGCATGTCACATCATCGCGAAGCTCTCGAAAAACCCATCAGGAATCATCCGACATGCAAAAGAAACCCTGACATGCAAACCCTAAAAATGGCCTTGGAAGGCTGAACTCTGAAAGTGGTCGCCTCGTTTTGCATGTTATATCATCACGAAGGTCTCGAAAAACCCAGAAGGAATATCCAGACATGCAAAGGAAAACTCTGCATCTGAACCCTGAAATTTGCCCCGAAAGCTAGACTGCTAAAAATAGTAAGTTGTCTGTTTTCGCTCAAATTTAGCACGCGAGTGGCTTGATATGCTCTGAATGCCGTGTGACTATTGGAAACTCAAAAATGTTGATGAACTTCCTGTAATTTCACACTTACTAAAAATAGTAAGTACCCAGAATATGATGAAAATCTGCTGAGAGCCTGCTGGAAACATGCTGACAACAATGTTAAGCTCAATTTTCACTTTATCCACTTAGTTCGACCTTGGACCGACCAGAAACGATGAAACCCTAATTTTCAGACTTGGTTAGTTTCATGCTTAAACTCACTGACGGGCGCAACCCCTGAAAGGCGGACAGAAAAGAGACAGAGCGAGAGAGAGAGAGAAGAAAACCGAAGCCAAAAGACCAAAATGGAGCAAAAATTAGGGGGTCCCCATCTTGAATGGGGCGATGTGTGAAAAGGTCACAACAAGCCCCTAAAAGATAGGGCACCCATTTGAAAATATGCTCCCCTCTCCAGAGATAGAAAATTTTGATGATTTTCCTTCAGATTTTCACTTTTCTCAAATTTCTTCAGTAACAGACTGACATGACACTAACACCAACTCCATATTTAAAAACCCCAAAAACGACCTTCTGACATCACTTTAACAAGATTAAGACTCAATTAAGCAAAATGCCTTAGTGAAGCAAAAATTTTGGTTTTGGGTACAACAGTCTTCATTAGTAGAGCTTAGACCAATTCCTCTAGCAACCAATTTGGACTCCTCTTGAATGCAATCTGCCCTCAATCGATCAAACTTGGGAAGCTTGAATCTTGCACTGATTCCTTGAATGTAAGACTCCCAAGATGAAGGAATAACATTAAGAGCAAGCATGGTCATGTCCTTGTCATCTATCACATGACCAATTGTAGAGAGCCGATCTCTCAATTCCGAAATCTTCATGAAGTAAGCAATAACCGATTCTCCATTTGCCATCTTCACATGATGAAGTTGTTGCTTTAGTGCAAGAGCCCGACTGGTGTTGTTGATTTCATACATCTTCTCCAAGGTTTTGAACATCTCTCTTTCCGTCTTCAATTTGGAGACAATAGGAACAATATGATCTTTCACGGAATCAACAAACATCTTTTTCGCCTTGATATCTTTCTTCCTCCATTGAACTTTCTCTTCCTCATCCGTAGGTTCGGGAACTTTGCTCTCCACAAACTCAGCCAATTCATTTTCCTCCAAGGTGAGCATAATTCTGAATCTCCATGAAGTGAAATTTGATGCTCCCTCGAGTCTATCCTCAATCTTAAGACTGTTCACCATCTTGACGAAAAGATAGAGATAGACAATAATGAGAAAGAGAATAAAGAGTATCGCTGTAATAAAATCTGATCAAGATCTTCTTCAAACCCGCTCTGATACCATGTTAAATTTAAGATCAGATTAGATATGCAGAAATTAGTTCAAAAATCAGACACAATAACATAACAGATACCCTGGGAAAACCCTCGTTTTGAGGGAGAAAAACCCAACAACAATATATCACTTATATATTGAATGTCACAAAGAATATCTCCTTTACAAAGGGCCAATAAGAAGGCCAATAGGAAGCACTACTATCAGATGGAAACACAATAACAAGGTGATGCAATCTGCTTGCAATAAACTCAGACTTCTACAGAAACTCGAACTGCTCTTGAAGACAAACTTGCACTTGATGATCTCAACTTGTGACGAATATGCTTGAATGGAATGGATGATGGACAAAGAGAGAAACATCGAATATATATACAATATGGAAAGGTCATCACTCTTCAAATCAAGTCGGCCATCGTAGAGGAAGGCGCCCCTTCATTAAGTCACATCCAATGAGCAAGAAGTCGGCCACATAAGAATTCGTGCCTCCTTAAGAAATCGCGCCACTTCAAGTTCGGCCTTGATAACAAATGTATTTCTTTATTAAACGTGCCTCTTCATTAATCATCATGTTGGCGTTAACAAACAATTGCAGCTCAACAATAAATTATGCCTCTTGAATGAATCGATGTCTCAATAAATTAAATAGCCCTAGGCTATGATTTAATTTATTATCATGAAGCAAAGGAGATTGCTGGAAGAATATGACCAACGCTGTCATTAACATCAACAGATTCCCATACCACAATTTTTGCTTTAATAATTGCCTGAGAAATGATTCATGATTTGCCTTTATCCTGAAAGGATATATTTCGTCCTTCTTTGAAATCGCGTCCCTTAGAATGATTCTCGATTTTCTTCCTCAAAGCTTCGATTATTGGTTCTTGTCTTATTCTCTTTTGTTTTTGTCCGCCAGCAAGAGAAGTCAATATGAAAATATTGAATTGCTGCTTCTTGAACACATGACGGCTAGATAAAATTTTGATACCTTTTTCCTTTTTGAAATATTCACGATACCTCAGAATTTTGTGTTTTCTTTGCTAACACAAAGATTGGACTTATTTACAAATTTTGTCTCATCTGTGTCAGAATAAATCGTCTTTTCTTGCTAGCTTCAAAATATGAATTTCTTTCAAATGGAACTCCTAAAATATTTGAAGATTGAATAAATTTGGTCCCTAGCAATATAGTTGTTCTCACAAGTTCAACATGCCAAAGAACTGAAAAGATATTTCCCAAAATCGTATTTCTCCAAACTCCACAAGTTTGGTCGAGGACCATTAAATTTGTGAATAATCGAAACAACAAAGTTCCTTCCTCGATAGCAACAATAAGTCAGCTGTTGCAAATCAAACCAACAATATGTAATAATATCTCAGCTATTGCATAAATAGTAAGCCCTAAACAAAATTACAATAATACATCAGCTATTGCAATCGATTAATTCTTCAATGAAGTGCCTGTAGAAACCTTGGATGGATTTCTCCACAACTCCAACTAGGGTTGATCTTTCACAATTGAACCTGGTACTCTAGAGTCTTCAAACCCTCGAGCAAGCAAAGCTTTCAGCTTCTTACCAAACTGGTAATGAGAAATGAGATTCAAATGAAGCAAGCCCAAATGCTAAGCCAACAACTCCTTACAAAGATTTCTCAATGACTTTCTACGAAGCTTCTAGAAATAATATTATTTTATTCCCTTAAGTGACTTTATGATATAATATTTATTTTAAGTCACTTTATTAAATTAATTAAATATAAAGTCATGATTTAATTTTACTTTATTGAAATAACTGTTACCCAATTTTCACCTATGGGTTCAATCAGGTAGGGTAACCCGCGCTTTCAGGTGTTCTCTAAGGCCAACTGGACGAATGGTTCCATCTAGGTTACTTTTTCTAACTTGTTTGCTTCTTGTGCAGCTGCAGGGGAAGGTTATGTTCTAAAAAATTCTACATGTGGATTAAATGTGGCTCCCACAAGGGTTAAGCCCAGCGTGCAGGTATTCAGTTTTGGGTGGGTCTTCATCTTACGTTTTTGCTCTGCTTTTTCCTCTTTTTGTTTTGTTTTCCTCGTACCCCTTTTTTCCCTTTGTTCTGTCAGGGACGAAACCGGAACCAAGCCTGAACTCTGGAACTTCTTTGAAGTTCCAAGTTCTGTTCCCATCCCGATTCCGGTTCCGGTTCCGCACTTTTGTGTGTTTGTTTTCTTTGACCGTGGGGTGGTTTTTTCCCTTTGTTTCTTTCTCCTTGCCTTTTTCTCTGTTTTTGTTGTGCGCTGGCGGAGGCGGAATCAGGACTGGTCCTGAACTTGGAACTTTTCCAAAAGTTCCAGCTCCAAGTTTTTCCCCGCTTCCGCTCCCGCTGTTTCTTTTGCCTGGGATCGCTTTTCGTTGCGATCCCGTTTGGGTTTTGTTTTACGTCCTTTGGTCTTTGTTTTTGTGTGCCTTGGGTTTTCTTTTCCTTAGGTACTTTCTTCGTTTTGCCGGACTCGGGATTGGAACTAAAACCGAACTTGGAACTTTTCCAAAAGTTCCAGTTCCAGTTTCTATTCCGGTTCCAATCCCGGTTCCGCCCTTTTTTTCTTTGCTTTTTTGCTGCCGGTGGTCGGGGGATGTTTCCTTCTCTTTGCCTTTCTTTGGGCTTTCTTTCTTCCTTCTTGCTTTATTTTGGCGAACCCGGGATCGGGACTGAAACCGAATCTGAAACTTAGAGAAGTTTCTAGTTCGGATTTAGTTCCGGTCCCGATTCCGCCGGTCTTGCTCGTTTTTCTTTTTGTCTCGATTGTTTGGTCGCAGGATGTTTTTCTTCCCTTCTTTTTTTTTCTTTTTCCTCCTCGTCTTTTTGTATGGTGCCGGGAGCGGGATCGGATCGGAATCCAAACTTGAAACTTGAAGAATGTTTAAAGTCCGGATTTGGTTCCAGTTCCGGTTCCGTCGACTCTTTGGTTTTGCCTCTGGTTCCGTCCCGGTTCCGGTTCCGTCGGGCTTGTTCGTTTGTCTTACCTTTGCACCTTGTATTTTGTCAGGGGGTGCTTTCTCCCGTTTGTCTTTTCTCCTTCTCTTCCTTTCCTTCATCTTCTTTTGAGTTTTGTCGGGGGTAGGACCTGGTCGTAATCCGAAACTGAAACTTGAAGAAAGTTTCAGGGGAGGATTTGGCCCCAATCCCGGTTCCACCGGGATTCATCTGTTTTTGCTTCCGTTCCCGTTCCGACCCCGGTCCCGGTTCCAATGTCGTCTTGGCCCCGCCCCCGCCAGTTTTGAAAGTCTCAGCGAAAGGGAGTGCCTTCGCCAGGAAATGAAGACCTCGCTCTGAGATCCCGCCGACACATGGGTGTCTCACCGAAAGAAATCTTTTGAGCCCGGAATGGTTGTTTGTGTTCGCCGGAGGTCTCGCCGATGCGAAGGATCACGCTGACATAGTTGACATCGCCATAACGTCTGGCCGTCGGAGTGATGTCCTGTCGATAGTAGAGTGGTCTCGGCAAAATGAAATGAGTTCGGATGGAAGTCTCCCCGACCCAATGGTGTCTGGGCGACTAAATGGTAGTCTCGGCGAAAGTTATGCTGCCGCTATGATGTCTCACCGATCCGATGGGGTTTGCCGAAATTAAGTGAGCTCGGGGAGAAGAAAGGAGCTCGCTTTGAGGTCCTGCCGAAAGGGGGGAGTCTTTCCGATTGTTGGTGTTTAAATTCGCACCTCTGGTATGCGTATTTGAAATGGACAGCTATGCACAGATAAACTGCTCTTCAAATTAGGAGGGGAAGCTCCCTCTTGCTGATGGTGTTTGAAACAAAGTAAACTAGAACTAAGTTGCCTATCTTTTTGATTAGCTTAGAGCACAAGGTTTATTAAACACAAAAGCCACAGCTGAGATTTTCTGTTTTAAAACTTCAACTACAACTAACTTAAACTAAATACGTTTCTGGCTTCTCAAGTAATAGTAGAGCAAGAGAAGCTAGAAATGAACAAGGTAGATTTTCTTACAGAAATACTTCTATAATCTCTCTCTCAACGAACACCTACACACTTCACAGTAAGTTGAAATAAAAATCATAAAAGTAGAACATAGATAACGGAAATCTGAGATTTTGGACCAAGGCAAAAGAGGCTCATTATTTTATTATGCAAATCTCTTGAACAAAGCTCACTTCTAACATGCCTGGAACAAGAAATTGCAGCTAAAGAGGCTCAACAATTTGCTTATCACAACACAATTGAACAATACTTGAGCAACAAATAGAAGGCACAATAGGCTCAGCGTTTTGTTCTCACTAGCATGGTTCAAGAAACTAAATGAGAAAAGGCTCTTATTTATAGAGAAGCAGAGGAGTAGGGAACCCTAAAATCTCCTTGCTTTCACAATCCAGGGCTTGCTTAGCAAACAAGCTTTATTACTAAATCTAGAAAGAAGATAACATCTAAAACCCTAAGAAAGCAGAAAAAGCGGGAAACGCCAACTATTACATCTTATCTTCTTTCTCTTCTCAAAGAATGGATAAGGTTTATTCCAAGAATAGAAAGAAAGCGGGAAAGAAGCTTCTGGAAGAAAGCTGCTTTAAAGCTCGATCACATCCGCTAGGAAGTTAGAGATTGTGTCCCGGTTCGGTGCATCTATGCCATCAATAGCAAAGCACCGCTTTTCTAGAATATCTTCAGCATCTACAACTGACCTAAGGAAATCTTTAACCTCATTGGCCGCTTTTTCAAACCTTGCAGACATCATGGAAGTGTGACTTGGCAGAGTCTTATGTTTTCATTCACTTCAGTACAATCTTCTTGTTGTATTTTTCCTTATGCATATTCCATATCCTTTCGCATTCACCCTTTGAGAGAGTTACACTTTCAGGCCATAACACTTCTCAATCATATCAGGCATTAGACTGCAAATCAATCTGCCATCTGCTGACTGGATCTCCCTAGTAGCTGGGTTGTAATGCTTAATGCAAGCGATTACGAACTCAAGGCTCTGAACTGATATAAGAATTGACGCTGCTGCGAGGAGTCCGGAATGTCCTAGGTTCTTGATTGAGGTGTTTCCTGCTCTCTCCAAGGCATGTAGATCGAACACCGACTTGATATGATGCAAGTCTGTCTCAGTTGTTTTGATGTAATCGTGATAGAGAGCTGATTCAGTCTTGAAAACATTGGGAGTGTACTCCATTTCGGAAAACTCGAAGAACGACTGTAAACTCGCCTAGGTTCAGACAAGTCTTGAGCAATTTCTATTTTTAGAAAGTTGATTTTTATTGCTCCAACGGACAAATTTTTGTGAAATTTTTTTGAGATATGGGTTTTGTTCAGAATTCCGATGCAAGACAACCCAGATCGTCCGTTTTTGAAAATTTTGAATTTTGCCTAAAAAAGCAGCAAACCCTAATTTCTTCAATTTTTCCCGAAAAAAGCTAGCACCTGGGTTTTGTTTAGAACAAGATTAGAAATGGACCCAAATGATTGGATTTGCAAAACCCTGATGATTAATCGAAAAAGGAGCCAACCCTAGATTTTGAACTTTTTGGAAAAAAAAGCTGCGATATGGGTTTTCTTTAGAAGACTGATTGGAAAGGACCCAGATGGCTGAAATTTGAATGCACTGAGGTTTTCACTGACATGCAAAATAAAAGCACTTGCTGCAACTTGATGAAGTTCTTGAAAAATTCTTCAGAAGATTGAGGTAAAAAGACCCAGATGACAGAAAAATGGAAAGCCTTGGCCTTCTGCTTGAAAAATTCGATCTTCTGGAACAAAAAGCTTGAAAAAACAAGGGTTTATGCTTGCTGATCTGAAAAATCTGATGCAAAACCAGCAAAGATGGATTCTTGAATCACAAAAATTCTTCAAACTTGCTGCTCCAACTTTCTCCTCTGGATGCTACCTGCAAAAATAATGAAAAATACATGAAAGAATGATGTTAAATAGACTTTAGGGATTTGGATTAGGTTTTGATTTCTTTGCTTTTATTTCCAAAACCCTAAAACTCAGCTTCCTTGAACTTGGACACCACCTTTCTCTTGCAATTTTGAAACTTTTTGAAAACCTCAAAAATTTCTCTAAGGCATGAAAATTTGGGCACCCTTCTTCACCAGGGGTGCCCACTTCCTTCAGTGTTAGTCAAATTTTTAACATTTTCAACTTTCCTTCATTTTGACATGCCACTTCGCCTCTGATTTCCCGTTGACAGGTTGATCCGACAGGCGAGCTGAAGGTTTCAAGACGGAGCTTGACTAATTCTGAGAAAGAAGTTCTGGAGGCACCTTTGGCAAAATCCTTAATTTCGACCTCCGAAATCATAGGTGCCTTTTCCTTCTAGGGGCGCCCATTTTGTCCAGAGTAAGCCATTTTTATAACTTTCAAATTTCTTCATAAACTCCTCTTTTACAGATGATCTTATTGAATCTGGAGCTCCGGGCGTCGGATCGACTGACAGTTATACTCATTGCGATGCTGACGAAGAATGAGAAGGGGTCTTCTGGGATGAACTTCGTCAAATAATGAATTTAAGGCCTCCAAAAGTTTGGGCGCCCATCTTGGCTGGGGGCGCCCATGTCACCCAGACTTAGATTATTTTTGTCTTTCTGTTGCTTGCTTCTGAAACTTTGTTCTCATCCTTCATCGGACTCTACGTTTAGCTCCTCGTATCTGGTGACTACGAACTCCGATTGACGTGCTGGATATCTCGCTGGAAAGCTGAATCAACCGAGACAAAATCACGTTAGAGCCTTATCTGCAAATTCATTCGTTTGACCCCTTGAAAGCTTGGGCGCCCTTCTTCACCAGGGGCGCCCATTTTCTCAACACTTAGTCCAATTTTGATCTTTTCAACTTCTTCACTCCGTTTTCTATGTGAATCCCTCCTATTCGTCGTCGAATCTCGGATGACTGAATGATCTATTGACTGCGCCATTGGATTCGCTGCGAAGCTGACAGAAAAGTGAGGAAGTTTGACTGGAGGCTTGAAACCCTAATTTTGTCATATGATGCCCTAAAAAGGTGGTCGCCTTTCTTCAACAGGGGCGCCCAAACTCAGTAGTGTTGGACAATTTTCTCCGTTCTTCATGACAGCTTCATGAATTCATCTTCTTCAGAGCGTTCGAGTGTGGATTTGACTTTTAAATTCGAATGACCTCCATTGATGACTCGAGCTCCGGATATGCTTCGAAAAAGGAATGGACCCAATTGGACGAAACTGACCATTTTAGAGATTAAAACTGCACCAGCTGATAGACATATTTTGATCCAATCAAAGGTAAGTTGGGATATGTGGGATAAACTTTATTTTTAGAAAATTTTGCCAGTATCAGTTTAGAAAGAAACAGAAAAACCTTAAAATGTTACTATTTCCAGAAAATTTCTAAAAATAGCAGTTTTCCTAAAATTTAGGGATGAAAATAGGATAAGGTTTTGTTTGCCGCTCTATGACCCATCAGTCTCAAAATTAAAGTGTGTGTTCTCATGAGATGTACACCAATTGACCTTTTGACTGATTTAACAAGACTTCTACTCATTTCTTCAAAATATCTAAGTGTAACAAATTTTTTTATTTTGGGGTACAACACCGATAGCGATCAGCTTGCCCATGGAAATGGATATCGGTCTAACTCCCGCAGCTCAATAGGAGGTCCCGTCGACAATCCCAAGCTATGCCAATAGCTACTATATGATGTGCTCGCATCGGGGAGACACGAGAGTGTCTCACGGACATGCGATTTTGAGGAAAACGAGAGTCACAATAACAGCTGGGTCGTTGGCTGGAAAAGGTGGAGCGGCATTAATGACCATGCCGCAGAGCATTGAAAGCGGCTCTGACAAAGTCTTAATGGCAGATTCGAAGGTTGTGAGTTAATGACGATGGCTATAAAAGATCTAAAGACATCCCTCGAGCAATCTTTTACTGACATGGAGGGGGGATGCGCATTTAATGCCTCATTGACTTCATTCCAAAATGCTTATAGGGCCGACGTGTCTAGGCACCGACTCATTTTTGTAAACCCTAAGGCAGGGGCCAACACTCTTTGGTATATATGGCATTTTTTCCTTTTTAAAAAAGCAGTTTTTGGTTAGGAGATTGCAAAAAGAGCATTATTCAGCCCTTGTAACTCATTTTCATGAATACTATAGATCTGTAACACAAACACTCATTATTTTTCTCAATAGAAAGTCATTTCCTTCGCAGATTTTCTTTGTTGTTTTAAGTATTGGTTGTGAGTTACATGATAAGATTCTGTGTGATCCTTTATTTTATCAGATTCCTTCAATACTGGATGCAAAGGATATTATGTCATAGTGCAGGTTTATGTTAGTGATCTCTTTCTATTGCGTTTATATCTGTGAAAGCATCTTTGTTTTCCTTGTGTTAAGCATTAGAACAGTTGGAGCCTTAGATAGACTCGTTTTTATAAACATAAATCTCTGTGTTGTGAGATTGTTTAGCTCTATTGAGATTTTCTGTGAGTTTTTCTGTAGTATTGTCATATTTTTATCTTTGGTGTATCACCTGTTAGTGATAGGTTTTAAATTCAAGTATATCCTTCTTACTCTTTTCCTTACCATTCTTCAGTCTTTTCCAAGATATCTTAAGGGGAACCAGCCCATAATCTGGAGGTCCACTTCATTCTCAGGTCACCCACAACCTCGAAGTGTTCCCATGTGTCAATAGGTTGCTACAGTTGATAGCTTAGCAAGGGTGCAAACTTTATTTGACAACAATAACTTTATAAATAATTAATTTAATACTTACTCCCTTATTTCTCCTGTTTAGCCTTCGTGAATAAATAAATGCTAAATGCTCATCAAGGTGGCTATCGAAAAGGGGACATGATAGTCCTGCCTTCCTAAAATTGCTTGTCCCCAAGCAATTGCAAATTGATATGCTGAAGAATCTGCTCATCTATCCACATAGCATCCTCTGCTGGCAATCCTCTCCATCTCATCAAATATCTCCTAACCACCCTATTCCTCAATCTCTTCTCCTGAGTATCAACAACCTCCTCCGGTATTAGGACCAAATGTCCCTCATCAATCGGTGGTAGCTTCGTAGAAGAAGTAACCCACTGTCCAAGTGCCTTCTTGAGGCACGAAACATGAAATACACTGTGTGACTCACTGCTTCCTGGCAGATTCAACTCATAGGTTACCTCCCCAACACACCTGATGATCCCGTAGGGTCCATAAAATTGAGACTTGAGTTTCGTCACATTGCTCTTCGTCAAAGAAGACTGCTTGTAAATATGTAACCGAAGGTAAACCAATTCTCCAATCTCATAGTTGTGCTTGACCCTATGCCTATCAGCATATGTCACTTGTTGATTGTCCTAGAGTGTCTGCATGTTGTCCTGGTTCCCCTGAATCTAATACTTAGCCTTAGGAGTTCTATACTCCACAAAAGCCAAGTCAGAATCTGTCCATCTGAATAGCTCCTACAACAAGGCACTTAGGAACTCATTGTCTTTGTCACCACCTAAGTATCTCGGTAGCCCATGCAATCTGGTGATCTCTCTAAAAAATAACTTTTCCAACCAAGAACTGCGGTGATGAACCTCGGGCATGCATAAACAAACTTCGCTTGGAACCCATGAACAAGCTGGAAGTCCATCAATCTCAACACCAACTGACTTCTCTGCACCACTCTAATAACCCCTAGAGTCCAATCGACCCAAATCTCAAACTCCTGCATCTATATGCAACTGACTGGAGAGAACGATGTGTGAGACTTACCAAACTTGGACTCATCACATGAAAACATATCATACCAGAGTGAACCTGTACACCTGTCATTCAACCCATCTCTCTACGAAATCAAATCCTGTGTATGTGGACTGAAGGAAAACTGTTGAACACACCTCATAATGCAATCGAGGTGAAACCCTCCTGCCTGTGCTAATGGAATATTAGAGTCGTCATGTGTATCCCATCCAATATTGCCCTCATCAGAAGAAGACTCACAACTCACAACAAGATGAGTTGGTCTTGCAGCAATGTCAACATTACCCCTTGCAGCCTCGTCAACACCACCAGTATCAGAAAGCAACTGCAAGTGTCTTGACTTACTTTCAAGAGTGAAAAGAATATCATCATGAATACTACCAGTCTCTTGAAAAGGGGTTGGAACATCATCAAAGTCTAACGTGCAAGACCTAGAAGAAACCGTCTTCTTCTGAAAAGTCTGACCAATGTCAATCTCAAAAGTACCAATGAAGAGCCTGGTGCTCAAATCTGCAATGATGCCTAATCCTGCAGCCAAGACGGATGTATCTATATCATCAACTATCCAATCCACACTGAATGGTCTCCTGAAGAAGTGAAAGATGCCTAACATAGGTGCATAAAAACATATACCAACATTGATCAAGCTGCTGGCATAAAACAAAACCGCACCATGTAGCCTGTGAATCAAGTCCATGATGGAGTAGAAAGTATCTCTGTTTCCAAAAGATGAGAAGAACTCATCATCTCTAACTCCAAACTGACCATCCCAATCTCTCCTATCCATACCAACAGCTGCTGCCCTCAAAGTGTCACCTGACAAAACTCCAACAGGAAAAGGAGGACAACCACCAATCAATGGAGTAGGAGGTAAAACCCATGAGGGTGGTGTTGGGATACTGCTGGCAACATGTCTATCTCCAATGCATCGTCTAAAATTAATTGACAACTCGATCATAGACCTCTCAAGATCAAGAGTGATGCAACCATCTCCAACTAACTCTTCATGCCTATCCAACACACAAGGCACTGCACCTATATCCTGAGTGTGAATGCTAGGAGAACTCACGCTGCTATTATCAACAAGTGCCCTGGCTGCCATAGATGATTGAGCCTCTGCTATATATGATGAATCTCGAGCCAAACTCAACTCCAAGCAGAGCTCATTGACATGAATCTTTGATTCCTGAAGAGCTATCTGAGTCATATTCAAGGAATCGTTGGTGACCTGAAGCTTGTGAGAGAGTTGATCAACTTCCTCTTCCTTCCTCATCAAAGCATCTAAATAGATCTCAACGAGGTTGAGGAGATGGTCATGATTTGAAAGAAGGTGTAAATAATTTGTCTTCATTGTTCCCATACCTTCTTTAACTTCCTGCAAGAAATTATGAGAAGATTCTACTTCATCTCGCTTTTGTCTTCTCTCTAACTGAACCATCCAAAGGTGATTTTCAATCATCTTGTGCATTTTTTCATGTTGAGATAAGGCTGCCAGAATCTCATCCTCATTCACCTTCAATTGGTTCCTCCAACTATGCTAACTATGGGGTGTATGATTAACTTCTCCTTCACATGAGTAAGCATTCGATTGTTCTTGAGTCACCCAACTTCCTTCTTCCGCCAAGTCTTGCATACAATCATTCTGATTTGGAATTAGGTCAGCACTAATTCCACTTGTAAAATCATCATCAATGCCCTTTTCAAGTGTCTCAACACAAGTGGGCTCAAGTTGTTCTATGATCTCATTCTTCAATTCAGCTGCTCCATTGGATGATGGCCTGCTCTCCTCAAGTAGAGAAGATGGAACTGGTAGACCAAATGAGATTAATTCTTGCGTATTCAAGAGTTCCCTTAATTTCTCAATTTTCCATTCAACCAACCTTTTTGTGAGATCATATGTTGCAGTTGAAACATGCTACTCTTTTCTTTAAATGATTACAAATTCAGATTGCAGCTGTTTGCAAACATCCTCATCCTCATCAAGGATCATGGACAAGATAGGGAACATATTTGTGTTCACACTATTTGAGTGTTGTTTCCTGATACCTGATATGAAGCAATTGAATAACTGGAGGACAAGACCATCATGATCAAACATGATAACACATGACCGTAGCCTTGCCATCGTTTCTAGAATCTTAACCCTCTTATTGAAAGTAGAGATTTTGATGTCACGTATCCCCCGAAAGCTTTCAATCATGAACTGCATAACCTGTCTGTCTCATTTTGCCACTTTCATAAGGTTCTTGTGGAGCTATAATCCTCATGATTTCACTAATACAAGTGACAATTGCAAGTTTAACCTTCTCATCTTGATGTTGCAAAAGTTCTGGCTTACCCAAAAAGTGTACCAAAGGCAACATAGCCTTACGCGTTGCTTGAGAAGGTGACTGTCCCATCGTACACAAACAACTTTCATCCTCTTCCAAAATGTTAAGAAGAGATACTTTGACCTGCAGTACGAATTTTAGCTTTTCACCAATAAATTTCAGCCTAGATCATGAAAAATCTTGATGGTCTCTTGTTCTTCGTTCAACTTTCCCAAATTTTCCAATCTTTTTCCCATTCTTTATTCCATAATTCCATTCTTTTCATCATTTTATCCTAATGTTGAATCAATGCTTCCAGCACAACTTCCTCTACATTGCTAGAAGTAGCCAACTGAAATTCTGATCTGCAAATGATTAGCTGAAACAAATCCAATCTACCCAACAGGCTGGCAAAATTCTTAGCTCTGATACCATTGTAATGTCCCTTGCAAATTTTGGTGTTTATTTTCTATTTTCAGTACTTGTACATTTCGTCAAACACTTTGCTTGACTGCTATTTGTGGTTTTCTTTTGCTTTTTTTATTTGTTTGTTATTATCAAATGCACAAGAATTCTTAACTAAACTTGTCAATGACTATTGTAATACAGTAAGATATGAAATGCAAGTTGTATTTTGATTTTCCAAACTATCAACATCTGAAAATGCATGCCAATATGTTCTTACAACAATGACTCATATCATGAGTAAACTCAAAACTCCTCATATATGCTATTATGAAACTCAGTCATTACAATGTTGATTGATCTCATGAGAGATAAACAATTTTACAATGCAACTAGTTATTACAGATTTATGTCAGCTATGAGTGCCAATGACAATGCTCAATGACTGATGTAGTTTATCTCAACTACTATGACAAATTTTATATTGAAGAATTATGCAAAGATAGAACCTGAGCAAGAAGTCCACAACTTGCACACAGTATTCTAGTGAAGTCGTCCTAGACAGTGACTAATTCTCCACACACCCAATCGCTGACAGTTATTGCGCCGAACTTTGCTTGGTGAAACATGACTCTCCAAAGTCGTCCTCCAATATATACGCCAAAAAGTCATTCCCTCAATATGTACGATATATTTGTCTTGTAAAAATAAGACCTCAACCAGCTCCTGATAGGTCTCTATGTAAGCGATTTTGACTTTTGTCGTTTTTTCAAACTTTAAGAATTTGACTTAAATGAAGATAATTCCAAATCGAGCCGTCTTCAAGTTGCGCCAGTTCTGACAACATAGAGAGGAAGCATGAAATGAATCGCTAGATTCCCATACCATGATTTTTGCTTTAATAATTGCCTGAGAAATGATTCGTGATTTGTCTTTATCTTGGAAGGATATATTTTGTCCTTCATTGAAATCGCATCCCTTAGAATGATTCTCAATTTTCTTCCTCAAAGCATCGATTACTGGTTCTTGTCTTATTCTCTTTTGTTTTTGTCCGCTAGCAAGAGAAGTCAATATGAAAGTATTGAATCGTTGCTTCTTGAACACATGACGGCTAGATAAAATTCCGATACCTTTTTCCTTTTTGAAATATTCACGATACCTCAAAATTTTCTCTTTTCTTTGCTGATACAAAGATTGGACTTATTCACAAATTTTGTCTCATCTGTGTCAGAATAAATCGTCTTCTCCTTCCAGCTTCAAAATATGAATTTCTTTCAAATCGAACTCCTAAAATACTTGAAGCTTGAATAAATTTGGTCCCCAACAATATAGTTGTTCTCACAAGTTCGACATGCCAAAGAATTGAAAAAATATTTCCCAAAATCTTATTTCTCCAATCTCCACAAATTTGGTCAAGGACCATTAATTTTTGAATAATCGAAATAGCAAAGTTCCTTCCTCAAGTGCAACAATAAATCAGCTGTTGCAAATCAAACCGGCAATATGCAATAATACCTCAACTATTGCATAAATAGTAAGCCCTTAATAGAATTGCAATAATATGAAATATTCTCCCTTATTTTTTTTGAAATTTCACCAAACAATATTAGCACAAACACCAATGATTAGCATTAGCTCCAAAGATAACCAGCTTGGAAGGTAACCCTTCACCAAGAATGTTCACCAAGATCCCAATGTGGGCGAGGTGATAGCATATGGTGCCGGGGATTGTTAGCAATAAACTGGAAGTAAAATCACAATGCTTGCTAGGTGGCTAGCGGACCATGAATGAAAGCAAAATGCTGGAAATACAAGTAGGCGGATAACCGACCATGTAAGCTCTACCACTTATTTAGCAGGAGCGATTATTACAAATTATGAGGTGGCAAGCCAACAATGAATCCTCACTACCACTTGTTTAGTGGGGGGAATTTGTTAAACTTAAAGCACTATAAATTAAATGCTTCAACCACTTATCCAGTGGGAGCTTAGTACAGAAATAAATTGTAGCAAATATAATGACTGTTAGTACTACTAACTAGCCTTAAAATAAATGAGTTTTTCAGCTGCAAAACATATTAATATGAAGGTTAAACATAACCAATGAATTAAGGATACTATCTTTAACTTATACAATATATACAATCAAATTTTAGCCTCATATAGACAAAAAATCATAATTAATTCCAGTCTGATTAGAAATAGTAAAACACAGAAATCAGACCAGCAAGGTAATAATTCACCAAAATGCTCATAACTTGCTCCAAACTTGTAATATCCTTTGCAACTTCAGTTCTAAATTTTCCCTCCAGGAGTATTGTCAGGGTTACCAAAATGCGAAACAAAGATCTTGGTTGCTATGTCCTTCTAACACTTTAGGGTTTTTCACTTAAGGGAGAGGGAATAGACCAAAATGTCAATGTTTACACTTCTTAAACTATTGTAGAAATTCTTTACAAGTTCTGACCTTAGTTTGCCTCAAGGAATATTGTCAAACACTTCTTATGCAACCTCTTAACTTGCTGGTTTGTAGCTTCAGTCTGATTATGCTATCTTGAAATGACTTCAAATATGTTTGGAATGCTTGCAAATGACTTCTAAGATATCTAAGCATAGGACTAAAAGCAAATGCAACCTTTGTTTGATTTTTCAAATGCATCTATATGAATTCTACAAGATAAATGAGCACCTACAGCCAATTGGCATTTTTACAAACAATTGGCATGCATACTAATTGATTGGTCATGAATGACATAAACTTGTTCAACTACAACAATATTAAACCAGCAACTTATATCTCCTTATTGCAATAGATTTTTCCAATACAATGCTCATGAAAACGCCAAGACTCTTGGCATTACAATTGATTTTCACAATATATGACAATGCTGGTAATGAAAATGCACCTACAGCTGCAAATACAAACTAATCTATATACAATGATAGAGGCTAACAAAATAGAGGAACCTGGCCACAAGCAATGCCCTTGATGAAGGATGAAGTAGCAACCACTTGTAATCCAAAGTAACCTCCCTCTAAGCCAAAACGAATTTCTCAACCAGCTGCCCTTGTTTCCTGATGTAAATGCAGATATAAAATAATACGCAGCCTCTAAGAACCTCCTTAAGCATCAAACATCCTTGTCTTGAAGCGAAGAGTGGAGCGCCCCTACTTGAGAAATAAATTGATGCACCTTGTGGCTTCCATGAGTGAAATCGAACCACCTCCACAAGCTGGTAGCAGCGACTCTAAATAAATATCAGAACTTATTATCAACTGATGATGAAGTAAATCGATCCTCCAATGATGTAGATTCAAGGCACAAGTTATCTCCAGCAATCCTCCAAATCATATCATGCAAAATTGGCCCTTGGCCACTAATTTTGCTCAAGTGAAATGACTGAAATGCCACCTCCAACAATGTAACAATATCAGCTGATAGTTTCACAGCCTCAGTGTTACCAACCAAAGAGAGCTTTCGGTCTCAATGATTGAATGAAGAAACTGGAGAAAGCATAGGCTTCCCCAAATGAAATCAATCAAACAATATTCAACAACTGGATGCTCAACAATGAGCCCTTAAAATCCTTTTATACTTTCTTGGAGGAGTTCACACACTTTTCTTGCCAATGTGGGATAAAAGATATATTTCCCACTTTAATTTCATTTTAGTGATTTTATGATATAATTATTTTATTTAAGTCACTTTATTAAAATAATTAAATATAAGGTCACCTTATAATATTGATTTATTTGATAACCTTATAAATAATTAACTTAATACCACTTTTTAATTTAATTAAAATAATCAATTAGTCATCCTCATGAAATATCATTATTTTGGACAACTTAATTAATTAATTTAATTAAATTACGCTACCTCCAAAAACGGGGACATTACAAAACTTCTCTATTTGATGTGAAATTGAAAGCAAATGAGAGCTAGAAGCTGGGCGACCAAGTACAAGCCAAGAACTCCTCCAAATGGCGATGAATTATTTGTACACACTTCCCAATGCAGATCTGGAAATGATAAAACCCTCCTGTCAAGGGCGACCTGCTCTAGAAAAATGGAGTCTTCATAATAAAATTTGAAGCTTAGTGAAAGGGTGTGCCCAAGGTAGGAAAGATGATTGCTTGAATACCCAGAACCAAATAAAATTCACACAAAGATCTGTGAATGAAAATGAGTTACAACCATACAAAAATCAGCAACCTCAAAATTAGATTATACAACAACAATCTGATTTTGAAAATCAAGATAAACTCAATCTGCACTCCTGGATGAAGCACAGTCTTCAAAATCTAGCTAGGTACTGTCTTGCAAGTATGAAACTGAATGGATGAAGCAAGGAGGTATACTTTCCTTGAAGCGAGAGCTCTGAATTCATTTCAACAACATTTCGATATAATCAACAACAATGGATGATGAATGAAAGAGCAAATGCCTGCTTATAAAGAACTTGAGGTGAGCATTTAGCTTCAAACATTTCCCTCCAAAAGGGACGCCCCATTTCACCTTTGAAATATTTTAATCTTTAAAACATTTAATTCACTTCCTTCCTAGGCGTCCAAGACTTGTGGAGACATAATAAGCATTTAAAATATTTAGTCTCCTCATAATGTGGTGTCCACCCTCCAAGACCACATTTTAAAACAATGTTAAGTCATAATCTCTAGGCCAAGGGGGCCAACATGGAAATAGAATGTTTAATTACTTAAAATAACTTATTTCTCCAAAATGTACCTCGAAAATCCAAAACCAAATATACTCAATTGCTCTGCCCGAAGAAGAAAGCACACTGGACTGCTGCCAACCAGAGCACTGCCAGAAATGGAACTTACTAAAAATAGTAAATTCAGGAAAGTTTACTAACACATTTACATGTCATATCACTGCGATTCTCTCTGAAAACCCATAAAGAATCCGCAAACCAAATCTCGAAGCTCCAACGTGCAACCCTACGAAAATGCCAAAAATAGAAAGATGACTAGAGATGACACTGCTATAATTAGAACTTACTAAAATTAGCATACTGCTAAATATAGTAAGTTGATCCAAACTCATTTTGAGCACAAATTGGGCAGCTGTCGTAACTTACTAAAAATAGTAAGTGCCAGGAAAGGTTGTCAGATGGAGATGCATGTTACACCATTTCGAAGCTTTCCAAAAACCCAGAAAGCTCCACCAGACATGCATCAAAAACTCTCACATGCAAACCTTCAAAAACTCAACTGAAACCTCCTACATAATAGGAAACCCTAATTTGCACTTTTGACTAGCCTACGAGCCTCTGTAAATAGGCTATCAGTCACAAAAGAGTGTATAGCTAAAATGGGGATATTACATAATACATTAGCTATTGCAATCGATTAATTCTTCAATGAAGCGCTTGTAGAAACCTTGGATGGATTCCTCCACAACTCTAACTAGGGTTGATCTCTCACAACCGAACCTGGTACTCTAGAGTCTTCAAACCCTCGAGCAAGGAAAACATTTAGCTTCTTACCAAACAGGTAATGAGAAATGAGATTCAAATCAAGCATGCCCAAATGCTAATCCAACAACTCATTATAAATATTTGTCAACGACTTTTCAGGAAGCTTCTAGAAATAATATTATTTTATTCCCTTAAGTGACTTTATGATATAATATTTATTTTAAGCCACTTTATTAAATTAATTAAATATAAGGTCATCATTTAATTTTACTTTATTGAAATAACTTTATAAATAATTAATTTGATACTTACTCCCTTATTTCTCTTGTTTAGCCTTTGAGAATAAATAAAGGCTAAACACTTATCAAGGTGGCTATCGAAAAGGGGACATGACATATTAAATTCTGCTATTGTTGAAGGTTCGAAGTTTGAGGTGGTACAATATTATTATTTAATTTCTAGAATCTATATTTTCTTCAGCCATTGCTAAACTTCATAGTTAACATGTGTACAAGGAAGGTATTGAAACTATGGTTGGAATTGAATATTCTAAAAGTTGACATCTAATAGGCACTCTCAGTCTAGTTAATGAAATTGATTCATTGTAATTGCCACCGCTAGAGGATTAATTAACAATTGCAGCGTTATTCTTGGAACTATCGTAGTGAACTGTGAGGGACTATTTTTAGGTTTCATGACTTCTTTAATGAGTTGAATAATTTATAATCTCCAATCGAGTTTGCATTAGATGACACGCTTCTTCATATCATTGTTTCATAAGTCTCGATTGGGAAAATTGTGAAATGATAGAAATTCCAGAAATCTAAAATTATTATGGAAATCGTTATCATGGAACGACTTCAAGTATTGTTGTAGCCATACACCTTTTAATATAGCATTCGAGTTCTGGGTTGAAACGATTCATATTCTAGTCGCTAAATGGTGAAGAATATGTAATGTTTGCCAGTCTTTAAAACTTTAAGAATTTTGCATCCAAGTCATTAAGAAGGAGACATATGCTAAGTAGGCACTGTGCTTTCTTAGCTACAAAGGCTTAGTCTTTTTTTAAAAGAAGTCAACTGTATTTATATGTGCTGTCGCATTCAAGGAACGAGAATGAATTGTTAAGATTTGCTAGCAATATTAGGAAAAATGAATAATGCTAAGTCCGCTAGAGTAAGGAGACGAGAACCAATATGAATTGTTGCACCGGGTAATGAGTGAAAGAAATTTAGAATATATTTAGATTGAGTCGAAAACATTATATTCGAGTTTGAAATTAATCAAAGAATCGGCCAAGGTTATCGAGGGAGCTTGAATTCCTATCGGGTATGAGCAGGTTTAAACAGAGTCTCCAATATCTGACAAAGAGTCATTTTCTAATAATACTAGCTGCCGAATGTATTGAGAGGTCGAGATTCAGTAAGAAAGTTTTGAATTATATTTTGTAGCTTTAAGGATTTCAACGGCATTATTATATTTGCCATTTAAGCTGCATTTTAATATGAGCCACGAATAATACTTGAAATTGTGTGAGCTTGAAGTATATATATATCAAGAGATGTTTGCGTGGATGAATGGAATTGTTAAATGACCAAAGGAAGCCGCAATAATTCTAACATCATATGGGTTTAACTAAGTCACCGCTCCCTCTAAGGAAAGCGGGTGATTGAGTCGAACTTAATTAACACATTTATTTGAAGCGGGCATGTATAAATAGGCCACTGTCCTTCGTATTTGGAGGTCAATGTGACAAATTGGAAGTCCATTGGGTTGGTTTGTAATTTAGAATCAATTCGCCCATCCTTATCTTTGGCAGCAAATAACTTCAAGGGTGCAGAAATGTGATTTCTAGAGGAGCCGCAGTTAATGGAAAGAGTGTGATTCCTATATAATTAAAGATTACTCTTTACCTCTGTGCAATTCTCTTAAGGAAATTAGTTTAATTGAGGGGTGACGTGGAATGTTTGAGATTGCCTTTACTTAGTGCTACTGTTGTACCCACATGAAATTCATAAGATTGGAAGAAGGCATCTAAGAAGAAGTCTCAACCATACTTATAGAAGGAAGCTGTACACGTGAAGTGTTGACATTATTCAAATGTTAAGAGTGTGGGCCTCAGGTCAGTGAGATAATACCTCATTTACTTTGTACATTGTTGGCAAAAAATATCTGATATGTAAACCTATGAGTTAAATAATAATATCATTGGCTGTTCAATTCTTTGTACATTATCTTACATTGGAAAATCATGAGGGAATTATATCTTGAATGTTTTTCTCAAAGATCCGCATTCACCCATGGGTAACAAATGGAAATTTAAACTCAGAACTGTCTACAGGAAAACTGTTTGACGAAATGCCTAAGCAGCTAAGTTGATGAAATTCAAAAAAAAATGTAAACCAAATCAGGGCAGGTCATTATACCCAAGAAGGTCCATGATTATATTTTTGTGGAAATTGATTGTTTTAGCAAGATGTGCATTCTTATACGATACAAGAAAACACTAACGAATAACGTCACAACTTAGTTATTCTTCACACGTCTGGGTTCACTTTGGTTTTCTGGAAAGTATTGCTTTAGATATAAATCCTAAGTTTGAGGGAAGTTTTGGTGTGCTTTGGGGGAAAAGGTGGATACTCGATTAAAGAGATCAACACTTTCCATCCCGATATCAATGGGAAAATGAAGGTGGTAAATAGGACTTTGGCACAACTGTTAGAGAATATAAGTAGATGTACACAAAGATGTGGGATAAAATCCTAGCATTTATAAAACACTCCTACAACTGAGTAGTTAATGCTTTAAATAATTTGTGACTGCTTGATGTCTATTATGGGTATCTACCACCTAGTCCCCTAGATATTGTTGTGGGGTAGTCAAATAATGATCGAGGATGTGAATTCAATGGTCCACAAGGCTAGAAATTTCATAGAGACAATCCAACAATTACATCTTCATGCAAAAGAAAAGTTGGAGCCATAGGACAAATACAAAAAACACCATTATCATCTTTGAATTGAACACAAGTTTAAGGTGGGAGATAGAATATGGCTGTTTTTGGGAAAAAAGAGACATCAAGGGCAAACAAGAAAGCTTAAAACCTTTCATTTTGGCCCATTCCTAATTATAGACAAGGTTGATGAGAATGTTTTTTGCCTTGAATTGCCACCATATATGAAGATTTATTCAGTCATGAATGAAGAGGAACTTTGTCTCTTTGAGCTGTACACGCTAGATGAAGAAGAAGAAGTCTTGTTTCCCTCTATTGATGATCCATAACATTGGGTTTATATCCCTTGTGAGAATAAAAAAATAATTTATTCTAATGGTAAATCTCGACAATACACACATACAAAAAATTTTTTACCATGTCAATCACCTAGAAAGAAGAGTAATACACACTCAAGAACAATAGACATTATGTAAACATGTGAAAATATGGCACAAACACAACACAAGATCATATGAAACACTTTGTACAGTGTTGGCGTTTAAATTCGCACCTCTAGAATGCGTATTTGAAACAGACAGCTATGCACAGATAAACTGCTCTTCAAATTAGGAGGGGAAGCTCCCTCTTGCTGATGGTATTCAAGAAAGTAAACTAAAACTAAGTTGCCTATCTTTTTGATCAGCTTAGAGCACAAGGTTTATAAAACACAAACGCCGCAGCTGAGATTTTCTGATTTAAGAACTTCAACTACGACTAACTTAAGCTAAAGACGTTTCTAACCTCTCAAGTAATATGCAGAGCGAGAGAAGCTAGAAATTAACAAGGATGATTCTCTGACAAAGTGCTTCAATAAACTCTTTTCCAACAAACATCTACACACTTCAATGTAAGTGAAATCGAGATCATAAAAGCATAACACAAATAACGGAAATCTGAGATTTTGGACCAAGGCAAAGGAGGCTCATGATTTTATTACTCAAACTTCTAGAACAAAGCTCACTTCTAACATGCCTGGAACAAGAAATTGCAGCTAAAGAGGCTTGCAATCTTGCTCTTACACAATAGAAACAGCAATCACATTAACTCCTTGTTGGCTAAAGAGGCTCAACAATTTGCTATCACAACACAATTGAACAACACTTGAATAACAAATAGAAGGAAAAATAGGCTCAGCGTTTTGTTATCACCAGCATGGTTAAAGAAAACTAATGAGCAAAGGCTCTTATTTATAGACAAACAGAGGAGTAGGTGTCATGTCCCCTTCCAGTTGACATCTCTCAGAGCCATTATGATTAGCCTATTATGCGACCCTCGTAGGCTGATAGGATGGATAGAGGGTCTTGATGGAGCTTGGCTTGGCTTTGATTGTCAGAATCTTACCAATTGGCTTTCGTTCGGGCTCTTTCAGACACCATTTGCCTGAGTTGCTATTTTTAGCAGTATTTGGCACTCAGCGAGGCACCCCTGCTATTTTTAGCAGTATGGTTTGGTCATGTGCAGAATCATTCACTTATTCACCAGCTTCAGACGGTTCATGAATCAGACACATTTTGAGGGAGATATTAATATTTAATTGATTAATTAAATATTAATTTTTCGGAGCTTATATTATAAAGTTATAATATTTTAATATTATAACTTAAGTGAATATTAAAGGGGTCGACCATCATTGAAAAGGGGACCATTTTTAATTAATCATTTAATTAAAAAGAGGCGTCCAACTTTGGAAAAATTAAAAGGTGAAAATACAATTTTATTTTAATGATTGCCTTTTTGGGGAAAAGTCAACTTCTTGAGATTATAAAGAATTTTCATTGAAAATAGAGCCATTATGTTGAATATCGAATTTTTGTGCAAGTCTTCTTCCGGAGAATGAAGCCAAGGGTTTCCGTTGTCTACAGGCATTGGAGAACGAGCCATCTTCAGTGTTGCGATTCAGAGGCTGTGAAATAACAGCTGATCTATTGCTTTCAGAGAGATATCTTCATTCAGGAGTTATCACAGAGCATTCACAGAGTATTTATCAGTCAGGGTTTTGATCTGGAATTCATCTGGCAGTCAGTTGTTCAGAGGCGCCTATATTTGCTTCATACTTTGCATCTCTTTCAAGGGCCGTACCAATCATTATCTGCTGTTTCAGATCCGTACATCTGCTATTTCTAGGGCCGTACCAGCAGGTACAAGGCCGTACTTTGTCATCTGGAGCAAAGCGCCTTCATTCTTGGCATTCTGGATTGTTCAGCTTGGGCGCATAACCTTCCAGCATCATCTGCAAACATTCACGAAGGGAGAAAAGTGGATTATCATTATAGCCGTACCATTTCATGATATTCCAGGCGGCTGCAACTTCCAGGTTTTTAATAAATAAAGTTGTTATTTTTTGTATTGCATGTTACCAGATCTCTAATGTAATAAGTATAGAAAATCAATAAATAGTCTGGCATCGAGAGGTTTTGAAGATCCTATCATTTCAAGAGTTATATTATTTTATTTAAATTTATTTAGCCATTTCTTGCAAAATCGCATTATATCATTTATGCACAAAAACACCAAAAAAATCAAAAACGTCAAAAACAAATAAAAACACAGACAGTTCAGAGTTTAGCTAGAACAGGGGTTTTTACAGTAGGGAACCCTAAAATCTCCTTGCCTTCACAATCTAGGGCTTGCTCAGCAAGCAAGCTTTATTACTAAATCTAGAAAGAAGATAACAACTAACAACTAAGAAAGCAGAAAAAGCGGGAAACGCCAACTATTACATTTATCTTCTTTCTCTTCTCAAAGAATGGATAAGAATCGTTCCAAGAATAGAAAGAAAGCGGAATGAAAGCTTCTAGATGAAAGCCGCTTTAAATCTCAATCTTATCCGCTAAAAAGCAGGAAACTGGGTCCTGGTCAGGTGCATTGGTACTATCTAAGGCAATATTCTGATTCTCCAAGATCTCCTCGCCTACTATGATCAAACTTAGAGAACCCTTCACTTCTTCAACTGCTTTATGAGTTCTATCATCGTTGCCTGAGAAGATGACTCACAAATTTGATAACTTGGCGGCTCTGCAACTTTATGCTTTTGACACTTCGCTTGATTTCCAACAGAAGAGTATTGCACAACTCTTTTCTGATACCTTTCCTTTTTTTCTCATATCACACCTTCTCTCGTTCTTCAGCTGAGATGATGAAGTTTTGACATAATGCTGATTTGGTCTTAAACTCAAGGGGAGTGTATTCCATATTGAAAACCTTGAAGAATGACTGTAAACTCGCCTATGTTCAGACAAGCTTTGAGCAACTTTCTATTTTTAGAATGCTGGTTTTTGGCCTCAAACGGACAATTTTTTAGAAATTTTTCTAAGATATGGGTTTTGCTTAGAATTTCCTTGCAAGACAACCCAGATCGTCCGTTTTTGAAAATCTTGAATTTTGACTAAAAAAGCAGCAAACCCTAATTTCTTCAATTTTCCACCGAAAAAGCTGGCACCTGGGTTTTGTTCAAAATACAATTAGAAATGGACCCAGTTGATCAGATTTGAAAAACACTGAAGGCTGATCAAAAAAGCAGCCAACCCTAGAATTTGAAATTTTCTTGAAAAAGCTGTGATATGGGTTTTCTTCAGAAGACTGTTTTGAAAGGACCCAGATGGTTGAAAACTGAATGCACTGAGGATTTCATTGACATGCAAAATAAAAGCAGCTGCTGCAACTTGATGAAGTTCTTGAATATTTCCTTCAGAAGGTTGAAGAGAAAAGACCCAGATGTTTGAAAAATTGAATGCCTTAGTCTTCTTCTTGAAAAGTTTGATCTTCTGGATGAGAAAGCTTGAAAAAGTAAGGGTTTATGTTGCTGGTCTGAAAAATATGATGAAAAACCAGTAGGCTACGTTCTTGAATCTTGAAAAATTTCTTCAAACTTGCTGCTCCAACTTTCTCCTTTGAAGGCTACCTGCAAAAATAATGAAAATAACATGAAAGAAAAATGTTAAATAGACTTAGGGTTTTGTTTTTACTTTGCTTTTGCTTTCTTCTCAAAACCCTAAATCAACTGCTCAATGAACTTGACGCCATCTTCTTGCAATCTTGAAATTTTGAAAATCTATGAAAATTTCTAATAGGAAGTTGGGCGTCTTCAAACTGTGGCGCCTTTACTTCATCCTTAAGCAGCAACAAAATTGACATTTTCAACTTCTTTTCATCATTTTGACATGCTATCATCGATTTCTGCTATTGATCCAACAAAGTAGCTAAAGGTTTCACTACCGGAGCTTGATCGATTCGAGAAAGAAATTCGAGTCACCTCCGGCTAAAACTTCTGATCTGACCTTTCAAATTCATGGGGAGCCTTTTTCCTCTCGAGGGGCCCCGAACTTTCACAAGGTTGGCCATTTTCTGATCTTCAATTCCTTCATTAGCTTCCTTCCATAGATTGACCCCACAAATTTGGAGCCCCAGACCAGATTTGACTGACTTCCACAGTTTCATCGCGGTCGATTTAAGACCAGGAGGGTCTTTGAAGAGATCACAAAAGATTTAACCTTCATAAGTTTGGGCTACTTATCTTGATCGCCTATTCACCCAAACTTAGATTATTTTTACTTTTTCTATGTCCGCTTCAACTCTAGTTTTTAGCCTCTCTGTCGGACCTCCGTTTAAGTTTCGTATCTAGCGATCAAGGAGACGGATTGACGTAATAATATCCTGGAAAGTTGGACTAATCATAAGAGATTACGTTAGACACATCGGATTCATCTGCTGAACTGAAAACTTGGGCGCCCTTCTTCACCTGGGGCGCTCAAACTTCCAACACTTAGTCATTTTTCATTTGACTTTCTCACCAAGCTTGAAACCTTCATTTTGTATGTTCGTCTTCGATCTGAACTTTCTAGAGATTGGATAGTTGGATAATCTGACAAAGGCAGGCGTGTCGAAGCTGG
The DNA here is from genome assembly GCA_007258455.2 of Sequoia sempervirens. Taxonomy (NCBI): domain Eukaryota; kingdom Viridiplantae; phylum Streptophyta; class Pinopsida; order Cupressales; family Cupressaceae; genus Sequoia; species Sequoia sempervirens. The sequence continues at coordinate 38,635 of VDFB02084611.1, forward strand.
CTGAACACTGAAGAGATTGAGCATATTTTTGAACCCTAATTGCTGAATTAGCCCCTTCAAAAAGCTGGGCGCCCTTCTTCACCAGGGGCGCCCACTTTATCCAGACTTAACCAATTTTTGATAAATTTTACTTCTTTCCACTCTGGCTTCAGTTTGAATACCTCGTGTTTGATCTTGAATTCTAGGTGATTGGATGATCTGTTGACTGCACTACTGGACTTGCTGCGGAGTTGGGAGGATTTTGAAAAAAATTGTTTGAGAGAAGAAACCCTAATTCTTGCATCTGATGCCCTAAAAAGATGGGTGCCCTTCTTCACCTGGGGTGCCCAAGTCAAGCAGACTTAGTCAAAATTTGGTAAATTTCACCCTCCTTCATTCAACATGCATGTTCATCATTTCGTCTTTTGTTCGATTTTTGATCATTGAATATGACACCTGGCAGCTGACTGACCTCCATTGATGACCTCGGAGCTCCAGATACGCTTTTGAAAAAGCAAAATAGACCCACAAGGGCAAAACTGACTATTTTGAGATTCTAACTGCACTAGCCTGATATGGGCGTATTTTGAGCCAATCAAAATCAGTTTGGACCCTGGCGGACCAACTTTCTATTTTTAGAAAGTTTTGCCAATATCTATTTCCAAGAAAACCCAAAAAAACCCAGAAAACGTTACTAATTTTAGAAAATTTCTAAAAATAGCAGTTTTCCTAAAATTTAGGGATGAAAAACTGAGATCTGGGTTTTGTAGGTTAAGCTGCTCTGAGCAGACCCAGATTGTCAGAAATTGAAAATTTTGTGTTTTGTCCCCTCATGCAAGACATGCACACCCAAATTTTGACCTTTTTGACAAATTTGACAAGACTTTTACTCATTTCTTCAAAATATCTAAGTGTAACAAAAATTTTAATTTTGGGGTACAACATACAGCTAGAGGAATCCCTTAAATAGGTGAAAACCTCCACAAAGAGTATGCATCGAAGCATCCCATCATTATCTTAGGAATCAACATACAGGGTTACATTGTCAACATTACTAATAAATGCATTACAAGCTTTTAGCTCCTTCATAGTTGCTTTGCCACTGATATCCTATGAATCTTACAAACATGAGCAATACAAGAGTTACAATGAGGTCCTTTCTAGATGTGGGGAGGCAACATAAGATGTTCCTATAGCTTCCCAAAAATGTAATAATAGAAAATCAATGAATCAAATTGAAGATTAAAAGCCAAGATGATCCAAATTATACTTGCTATTTGTTAATGTAATGTCCCACCCCAGTTTGAGTTTGGATTTTGTGATTTTGTCCAATTATCTCAATTTGACAATGTGAGACATTTTGTCAAACAAGTAGCATGATAACAGATCTGAACATTATCAAGATACTGAAACTTGCAAATTCATATAACATTTCTATAAATTGACAACTCAAACTTAACAGTATTTCAGCTGTGGATTTCTTTCAATACATTTGAGAGAAGCATAGAAATTCATACACTTATATTTCTGAAATCACAGATTAGATAGCAGTATTCAAACTCAAAAAATTCTGATTACATTTACAACATATGAATACCACTTTCAAACTCCTTGAAGCAAGCTGACCCTCAGCAAAAGGATCACGGTTTGCAAGGAAGTCCATGCCAAAGGGGAATGAGGCAGTTTGAAAGGCTAATGCCTATCTGCACATGACCATGCCCAACAATACACATGCCGAACAACTCTTATTGCACAACAACTCCCATGACTAGCTTGCAATTCCAGGTTGGCGGTCTCTATAACTTGTGACTGTACAAGGGAAGGCTCCCACATCCTCTTGTTTCCTTCCTGTAGCTCCCACACACCCTAGACTCAGCAGAGATGAATGCTAGAGCCTAACGCCTTAACCCACTACCTGCAATCCTTGTCGCACCACTTCCCAAAAGGCCTATGTTTCGAAAAAACACAGTGATAGTCAGGATGAACAATAGCCTCACGACCCAACAATCTTCCACGCTAGGTTACCCAATGCTCATGCCCAGTACAAAGCTTAGTAATTAATATCTTCAGACTCATGCCTAGGCTAAAGCATTTTAGTACATTTATCAACAAAGTGAGTGTCACCATGTCCATCGACTAGCACAATAGATATGCCTTCAAACTGATATGAAGTAACAATAATTTGATTTTTGAACGTTTGACATCGGATCAAACAATCCTTTGAAGCACAAGCACAACCCCTAAAACGAAGTTGTCAGCTAGTAGCCTTGGGAGATCTTTCACTCCTGTAGCATGCTATTCCTCACGAGGGTTTTCATCCTCAATGAAGCCAAGATTTTTAGACTCTCTAGTCCAACTAGCAAAACCCTTAACAATTTTCTTCTCTTCATGAATGCAAATGAGCTCACAAAAGGGCTTTTATATTTCCCTCCAATGCCCAAGTTGGCAAATTAAATTATTTTTATTTTAATTTATTTCCCGCCTTATATCTCCCTTAAGTTTGCATCCAACTTTATATTATGAAATATTTTTTTAAAAACTCCTTATAACGCCTTTTTATAATAAGTCATTAAAATATATAAATAACATAGTAAGTTAAATATTTAATTTTTTGTCATGTCCCCTTCTAGTTGACATCTCTCCGAGCACAGGATTAGCCTATTATGCGACCCTCGTAGGCTGATAGTTTGGATAGAGGGTCATGTTGGAGCTTGGCTCAACTTCAGTTGGCAGTATTTGATCAGTTGGCTTTCGTTCGGGCTCATTCGGACACTTCTAGCTCGAGTTGCTATTTTTAGCAGTATTCAGCACTCAGCGTGGGACCCCTGCTATTTTTAGCAGTATGGATTGATAGCGTTCAGAATCACTTCTTTATTTGTTAGCTTCAGACGGCTCGTGCATCGGACGAATAATGAGAGAGATATTAATATTTAATTGAATTAATTAAATATTAATTAATTGGAGTTTATAATATAAAGTTATAATATTTTATTATAACTTAAGTGATTTCAGTGAAGGGGTCACCCATCATCAGAAAGGGGCCAGTTGTGGATTATTTTTCAATTAAAAATTATACCGGAGACTATTGAAAAATTAATTATCAAAAGTGCGAATTATTTTAATATTCCCTATTATTGTGGAATTCGCACTTTTCAAGAGTATAAGCCTTTTGCTTGGAAATTCGAGCCATTATGTCATATTGAGTTATTGAAAATTGATCAAGTTTCGTCAGAGCACAGAAACTTAGGGTTTCAGTCTCAAATGCATTGGGGAACGAGCCATCTCCAGTGAGAGCGATTTAGAGGGTGTGAAATATCATCCGATCTATTGCCAGCAAAGAGGTTTCTTCATTCAGAAGAGATCATAGAGCTTCACAGATCTGCCCTCATCGTAGTTTTGATTTAGGGCTGTTAGAATCCAAGATCACCAGATGCAAGATGAATACCACACATGCAAAAGATATGAAGAACAAAAAGATGCTTGTAAACCTCTCAAGAAATGCATTCGTAGAATCAATTATTTAATGTGATCAACTTATGAAGGAGATCAAGAAATTTGGAATGAAATCAGTGTGCACACTTAATAACACAATTAATTAATATTAATGTGCCTAAGTTTAGCTGTATAATAAAGAGGATATGACTTAATTCACCAATCAATGGATGTAATTAATTGCTATAATAACTTATTACTCTAACACCCCCTTAAGATGAACTTAGAAGAAGCTAAACACAATAAGATGCATGAAAGCAAAGATGGGTCCCAAGCAACTAGGCCTGATCAAGTACCCATTTACAAATGCAATAAGGAGTAAGAGAAGGAAAAACCCAATGGGACAAAACCCCCCTTACAATGAGATAACATGCTGCAAAGAAGCACTGGAAGAACTTTGTAGAGTAACACTGGAACTTGATATAGGCAAGCAAGGAAATACCGAGCACGCATCGAAAACTGATGAGACACCATTGACTCAAGGAATCATGATTAAAGCAATGTAAAACCATGCTACTTAATTCCTAAAAACTCCAAACCGAACAACTCGAATCTATACAGCAAGCAATTATTGAATGATGTATTACTGAAAATGAAGTGCAAAGATGCAAGATGCACTCTCCCAACTGCCAAAATATCCAAGTAATCGCCAAACAACCCATCGGGCCAAATCTGGACTAACTGATAAACCTGGGACAGATATAGAAAAAGTGCATGGACCGCAACCTAGAGCTCCTCAATACCTTTCCGACGCTTCAAACGAGGCGAAAAACGGAGATCGTGGCAAAAAGTTATGAGCTCGGAAGCATAAAAAGTACATCTGAATTCAAACAGCAATAAATGCATTAAAACAGTAAAATACTGAAAAATAAACAGCACTACTGGAAAGTGCTCGGAACCAGCTTTCCGACGATATCTCGTTTGCCCGATTTCGATACCGTATGCCCAAGTTATGGCCAAAAGAAAAAAACTACTTCTTTAGGGAAAACTGGGGGTAGAGGTATATGAGGGCTGGTTAGACGCTGACGCTGGCGCTGACGTCAGAAATTCACGAAAGAAATTGACGGGCCGTCTGGGCCACAGAGAAAATCGGCCCCCGAAAAATGAAAATTTAGCTCCCGTCCGTAAACTGGGCCAGCGGGCTTGTGCTAGCTTGATCCGGCACTGCCTCCAGTAGGACCCGTAATGTAGAGCGTATAATGGGCCGGAGAGAGGATCGGTCCTGGCTTGACCGGGGCGGAGCGAGGATCAAGGTTTGCCAGACCGCGGTGGCGGACCGGGTGAGGAGTCAGCTGGCGGCGGACAGGTCGCCGGCAGGTCACGGGCATGGACTTATTTAGAATCGAGGCGCCGGTCCGATTTAAAACACATTTTTCGACATTTTTTTCTGGACAGCCTCAATGCGTATAGAGGCCGATGTTCCCCGTATAAAAAATTTGCTAATAAGGGTTTCTCTTAAGATAAGATGGCATCAAGGCGATCATATTCTTGGGACTGACATTGATTTCGTAGGCCGCATCATTGTACTTTGCCGTTGTTGATGTATTGTATTTCAGCATCAGCTGCATTAATCTCACAGTCGCATTTCATCTCTTGAGAAAGGCGCTTTCTTTATTTATCTTCCAGTCTTCACCAGTAGTGGCGCCCCTGCGTTTGGCATCATTGTTGATCATCAGAAGGTGGGAGAAGAGGTCATTAATTGCAGCCGTACCAGATCTGATTACTTTCAGCCTGCTGCTAATATCAGGTTCTTTAAATAAAAAAATCATTGCTTTTAGATTGCATGTAACTGGATCTTATTGTAATCATCTCAAAAGATTATATATATTAATCGAGCTTCAGTATTAGCAATAGAATCTACCGTTTTTAGTGTTGATTTATTTTTATAGAATTTATTTGCAATTTCTTTCAAAATTGCATTCTTCATATTTTATGCAAAAAACCAAAAACTTCAGAAAAAACAACAAAAACCATCAGATTCAGAGACAGGGGGAAACTAGGGTTTCTACAGTGGTATCAGAGCTAAATCCTGCCATCCTAAGGGTTTAGTAGTCTTATGCAGCAAGAACAGTTTGGGTCTCACAGGTATTACACACGCAGACGTGCTCTGATTGACAGGTAACAGAGTTTGAGTAGGCAGCCGGAAAACATGGCTGATAGAACAGATGTTCCTAGAACAGAGATTCCTCAAAACCCTAGAGATTAGGATGATGCAGAGGTTTTGCATGCACTCAGAGATTTACGTCCAGGTCAACGGCAGTCGAATGATGTATTGCAGCAGTTGACAGTGGCACTTCAGAGATTGGGTACTCCGAGGAGACCGTCACCACATCGTGACGATGAGAGGAGTGAAGCAGGATCTCGCAGAACACCGAGGACAGCCTCACGGACAGCAGATAGGCCCACTAGGCCTACTTTTGTGAGACAGGAGGCCGAGGAGGCTATTGCTGAGGAGGAGCATGAGGAGTTGTTCGCAGACACACTTATGGCAGCGAACGAGGAGTGGGAGTTAGTACCACTAGAGGTCAGAGAGAGTATTTCTTTTGACCGTTTTGTCACTCAGAGGCGAGAGCACCACAGAGGTCGACAGGATTGGAGACCTAGATACCAGAACAATGACCTAAAACATGCAACCAACAGGCTTAATCTAGCGATGTTCGATGGTAGTGGTAAGGTGACAGCTCAGGCATGGATTAGTAAGCTGGACACATTTCCTGCTACTTGCGCCTGGCGGGTCGGAGATGCTACTGTATATGCGACATCGCATCTTGTGTAGCCACGATCGGTGGCACCATGCATGGTGATTTCCTGGCACAAAGATGACAGATCACGCCATACCAGAGTTTGCACAAAATTGGTTGATGGGTTGATAGGAAGGACCCATCCACTTCAGACTTGGCTCAGCTTGAGATGAGCTGAGTCCTATATTGGTGACTTTCAGAAGTTATCAGTCATGGTTCCGAACATTTCAGAGAGACGACTTGTGGTACTCTTCATGGAGGGTTTGACAGAGCCACTGAGAGGTTGGATCAAAGCCTTTGATCCTCCTTCATTATAGGAAGCGATGAAGAAAGCACGAAGCATGGAGTTAGCAGCACCATCTAGTAGATTTAACTCTAGAGGTAATTCATCTTTCAGGGACAATAAGGGTTTTAACAAAAACAGAGACAAGTCTGATTTTAACAAAGAAAAATCAGATTTTAAGAACGATTCAAAAGGTAAATCAGCAGCTCCACCTTTGGATCGAGAGGCCCTTAATGATCTACGCAGGAAGAAGCTTTGCTTCTACTGTAAAGGTCCCTATGACGCCAATCACGCATTGTCCTCTAAGACCTATGGGCAAGGCAACGAGACGGGCGACATGAGATTCAGAGTCGAGAATTCCAAACAAAGTAGGATAGTTCGAGGATCTGAGCTGCAGGCTCTCAGAGCCCATGTAGACAGAGTCGCAGCTCGAAGGCTGGGTGGAGGTCACCATCTAGCATTCAGCAGGAGGGATCATTCAGGATTCGTGGAGTGTTGGCAGGGCAGAGGGTCATTACCCTTCTTGATACAGGAGCCACACACAATTTCATAGATGCTAGATTCGTTGAGAAACGAGGACTCATCACTGAGGAGTTCAAGGGCATTAGAGTTAAGGTGGCCGACGGGTACACTCTGAGATGTGAACGCATGATCAAGGATCTCCCTTTACGCTTGAACAATTATGAGTTCAAGGCTGATTACTACGTTGTTAACATGGGAGATATTGATTTGGTCTTGGGAATGAAGTGGCTTCATTCATTGGAGGAAGTCACTCTTCGACTCAAGGACATGGAGACCCGTTTTGATGTTGACGGGAAGACACACATACTAAAGGCAATACGGGACAGCAACATCCAAACAATTTCTTTTCGTTGGATGGAGAGGCTCATGTGTCATGACATGGTAGAGTGGGCTGCCGAGTGCACTTTAGCACCTATACAGGAGGGACAGCAGAAGACTGAGTATCATCCAGACATTCAGCAGTTGAGAGTCAAGCATGATAAGGTATTCAGTGATATTCCACCAGGGAGACCTCCAAACAGGGGCATTGAGCATATTATTGAGCTTGAGGAGGGCGCTAAGCCCGTCATGATTACGCCCTACAGACATCCTAAACGGCTGAAGGATGAGATCGAGAAGACGATCAAGGAGTTACTTGCTATGGGTCACATTCGGCCTAGCAAGTCACCATTCGCTTCTTCAGTTGTCTTAGTAAAGAAGAAGGATGGAACATTACGCATGTGCATTGACTACAGGGTCCTGAATAAGAGGACAATCAAAAACAGGTATCCGATACCGCGGATTGACGAGCTTATTGATGAGCTTCATGGTGCCTGTTACTTTACCAAAATTGATTTACGATCAGGGTATCATCAGATCAGGGTCCGTGAGCAGGACATAGAGAAAACTGCTTTCCGATGTCATTGTGGACATTTCAAGTTCGTAGTGATGCCATTTGGGCTCACTAATGCACCAGCTACTTTTCAGTCCACGATGAACAGAGTTTTTCATTCACTGCTGAGGAGATTCGTATTGGTCTTCTTCGATGATATCCTTATTTATAGCAGGACTTGGCAGGAGCATTTGGCTCACTTGGAGACCGTGTTGAGTATTCTTGAGAGGGAGTCCTTGTACGCCAAGGAATCCAAATGTGATTTGGGAATGACCGAATTGTTATACTTAGGTCATATCATCAGTGCAGGAGGAGTGTGGATGGATCCTAAAAAGATCCGCGTTATTATTGACTGGCCTACACCGGCAAACCTGACATAGTTGAGAGGGTTTCTAGGTTTGTGTGGATTCTACCGCCGATTCGTGAATGGTTATTCACGACATGCAGCCCCTATGACAGATTTACTGAAGAAGGGTGCATTTATTTGGACTCCTGAGGCACAAGAGTGTTTTATGAAATTTAAGGAGTTGATGACTACATGCCCTGTTTTAGCACTACCTGACTTTACAAAGCCTTTTGAGCTTCAGTGCGATGCATCAGGTGAGGGCATTGGTGCGGTGCTTATGCAGGACAAGCACCCGATTGTGTATGAGAGTCGTAAGCTCAGAGGGCCAGAGAGACTTTATAGCATATATGATAAGGAGATGCTCGCTATCATGCATGCTTTAGCAAAATTCAGGCAGTATCTTGTTGGCAGCAAATTTTGCATAAAAATTGACCATAACAGTTTGAGACACTTCTTAGGGCAGCGAGATCTTAATGATCGTCAGCAGAAGTGGGTCAGTAAATTGCAGGCCTATGACTTTGATATTTCGTATATCAAAGGTACACAGAACGTAGTGGCTGATGCTCTTTCACGTAGGCCATATTTGAGCTCTATGGTTCACATCTCAGAGGATTGGAGGCATATGATTGTGGCAGAGTATGCCAAGGATACTTGGGCCTCCAGCATTGTTGAGGGATCGACGGTTGATACCAGGTATACACTTGTGAATGACTTGATCATTTACAAGAATAGGATTTATTTGATCCCAGGTTCAGAGGTGAAGAACATAATCATGCGAGCCTTTCATGATGTACCGACTGCAGGACATCCCGGGTATTTCAAAACTCTATAGGGATGACATGGGAGAGATTCATATGGAAAGGACTCAAGCAAGTGGATAGTTCTTCAAGACAAGTATGGAGCCCCTGCTTGTCGCAAGAGAACAAGCAGGAGAACACACTCGCAGGTTTACGGTGAGCTACCCAATTCCCCGAAGCCAGGAAGTGGGAATGCCTATCGATGGACTTTATTACGGGCTTGCCTAAAGCCCAGGGGCGAGATTGCATATATGTAGTTGTGGATCGGCTTACGAAGTATGCCCACTTCTTTCCGATCACCACAACCTACACGGCTACACAGGTAGCAAAGGTATTCTTTCGTGAGGTGTTCAGACTACATGGATTGCCTCGGAGTATCGTGAGCGACAGGGATAGTTGGTTCCTGAGTCACTTCTGGCAGGAGGAATTTAGACTCTGTGGGACCGAGCTGACACCGAGCACCAGTTACCACCCGCAGACCGATGTGCAGACGGAGATAGTAAATAAGTGGGTGGAAGGTTACCTCCGAAATTATATTGCAGGGCAGCAGAAGGCATGGGTCAAGTGGATTCATTTGTGCGAGTATTGCTATAATACGACATTCCACATGACTATTCAGATGTCTCCTTTTATGGCATTGTACGGGTATGAGGCACCGAGTTTTCTAGATTTGCTACTAAGCGACAGTAGAGTGCCGAGTGCTGGAGACTTGTTGCAGGAGAGTCAGGATACTATGAAGGCTCTCAAGGAGAATATCACCAAGGCACAGAATCAGCAAAAGCAGTATGCAGATCAGAAGAGGACAGAGAGGCATTTTGAGGTGGGTGACATGGTTTACCTTATGCTGCAGCCCTACCGTCAGTCCACTCTTAGGAAGAGTGGGTCAAAGAAGCTTAAGCCACGGTATTACGATCCTTTCAGGATCCTGAGGCGAGTTGGAGAGGTGGCGTATGAGCTTGAGCTTCCGGCAGAGAGCAGGGTACACAACGTTTTTCATGTATCACGCCTCAAGAAGGCGTTGGGACATCGTGTGGTACCGTCTGCAATTCTACCTCCCTTAGATGATGAGGAAAGTTGATTTTAGTACCTGAGTCCATCCTGGAGTACAGGGAGAGACAGTTGCGTAGGAGGACTATCAGGGAATATTTAGTGAAATGGAGAGATTTGCCTGTTGAGGATGCTACATGGGAGAGTGAGGATATTCTGCAGCATCCGGAGTTGAGATTGCTTGAGGACAAGCAATTTCAGGAGGGGCGGACTGTCATGTCCCCTTCTAGTTGACATCTCTCCGAGCACAGGATTAGCCTATTATGTGACCCTCGTAGGCTGATAGTTTGGATAGAGGGTCATGTTGGAGCTTGGCTCAGCTTCAGTTGGCAGTATTTGATCAGTTGGCTTTCGTTCAGGCTCATTCGGACACTTCTAGCTCGAGTTGCTATTTTTAGTAGTATTCAGCACTCAGCGTGGGACCCCTGCTATTTTTAGCAGTATGGATTGATAGCGTTTAGAATCACTTTATTCGCCACTAGATTGCGTTTCAAAGAACGTATTTTGAATAACGAGAGATATTATTTAATTGAATTAATTAAATATTAATTAATTGAGTTTATAATATGTTATAATATTTTATTATAACTTAAGTGATTTCAGCGAAGGGGTCGCCCATCATCAGAAAGGGGCCAGTTGTGGATTATTTTTCAATTAAAAATTATACCGGAGACTATTGAAAAATTAATTATCAAAAGTGCGAATTATTTTAATATTCCCTATTATTGTGGAATTCGCACTTTTCAAGAGTATAAGCCTTTTGCTTGGAAATTCGAGCCATTATGTCATATTGAGTTATTGAAAATTGATCAAGTTTCGTCAGAGCACAGAAACTTAGGGTTTCAGTCTCGAATGCATTGGGGAACGAGCCATCTCCAGTGAGAGCGATTCAGAGGGTGTGAAATATCATCCGATCTATTGCCAACAAAGAGGTTTCTTCATTCAGAAGAAATCATAGAGCTTCACAGATCATTCCTTATCAGAGTTTTGATTTAGGGTTTCCTCCAAAAGATATATTTACATCAAGGCGCATCATATTCTTGTGACTGGACATTGATTTCAGGAAGGCCGTACCATTGTACTTGCTGCTGTTGACAGGGCCGTACTTTCCTGTACCTGGCCGTACCATCTCACAAGCCGTACTTCATCTCTTGAGAAAAGCGCTTCTTTATTTATCTTCCAGTCTTCACCAGTAGTGGCGCCCCTGCATCTGGCATCATTGTTGATCATCAGAAGGTGGGAGAAGAGGTCATTAATTGCAGCCGTACCAGATCTGATTACTTTTAGCCTGCTGCTAATATCAGGTTCTTTAAATAAAAAAATCATTGCTTTTAGATTGCATGTAACTGGATCTTATTGTAATCATCTCAAAAGATTATATATATTAATCGAGCTTCAGTATTAGCAATAGAATCTACCATTTTCAGTGTTGATTTATTTTTATAGAATTTATTTGCAATTTCTTTCAAAATCGCATTCTTCATATTTTATGCAAAAAACCAAAAACTTCAGAAAAAACAACAAAAACCATCAGATTCAGAGACAGGGGGAAACTAGGGTTTCTACATTTTTTATTACTAATTTTATTTAAATTTAATACCCATGACCATGATAAACACTAGGATAACTTCATGGTGAGAATCCGCCAACTTTCCTGATATGGAAATACTGCCAATTGACTAGGACGCTGACCCCCCGTGACTTACTAAAAATAGTATGTATAAGGTGTCCAAATTAAGCTCTAGAAGGTACACAACAAAAACCTTGGTAACACTGAGCTGGGAAACACCAATTGACCACCAATGGTTGGCTGTCCAGTCACAAATGCCCTCAGAAGGGCCTCCTAACCATCTCATTTGTCCACAGGGACCAAGTGATGGACTAGCCTCTGCAACTAATGACTACCTAGGAAAAGGGGACATTACAGTTAAGATAATTTTTAAAAAAAATTTGTCCCTTGTGAGAAGACACAAAATAGAATAGCATGTGTTAGAACCGTTCTTCAAAATTATAAGAGGAAGCTCCCTAAGATCTAACTAATCCTAGACTTAACCCTAGGCTAAAATTTTAAATAAAATTTACAAGGATGCACAATGTACAAAATTTAAATTTGGGTTCCGCACAAATATAAATCACAAGTTGACTATGTTTTTGCCTTGTTTGCATGTGCTAGAATGTTAATAATAAAGCCTTGTAGCATGATTTTCTGATTTAAATGAGGGTAAACTATCAAGCATAAATGAATACAATTTCCTATTGGCTAAAGTAGAGACCAGTATTCCATTGCAACAAAGATATAATTAGTTGGGAAATAGAAGAATGCTTATTATTGGCTAAGGAAAAGACTAGCAAATCTACATTAACAAGAGAGAATTAAATGAATGAATACCATACAATTTTAAGAAAGACAACTACATTGTGTTATCCTGAATTTTTGACTTGTTTAAAAAATTTGGATAACCAATCAAAAATTTCATAAAATTTGAAGATTTTCTTCTCTAAGGCACGCGTTATGAGGTGCAAAGATTAGCGAATCTTAGTTTTAGGTTTATAATCCTTTGGGTTACTCTTTTTCTCTCTTTTTTTTCCATTTTTGTCAATTTCTGAGTCTTTTCCCTTGTCTTTTTGGTCAAAATCGGGTTTTTAAGGCAACTTAGCAAGTAGGAAAATTTTGGCTTAAGAGCAAAATTGCTAAAACTTGAAAAAGTTCCGAAATTGCTTAAGTGAGCTAAAAAGTCCGATTCCTTTAAAGTTCTCCAAAATGCTCATTTTTGACAAAAATAAAATTGTTAAGTGGGCCAAAAAGCCCGATTCTCTTTAAAGCACTTGCAATTGCATCTAAAAAGTCCGAATTTGTTAAAAGTGCTTGTTAAATGATCTTAAAAGCCCAATTTTGTAAAAAAGAACTTGCGTTGGTTTCTTAAAAACCCGATTTCAGTTTTAATGTCATTCTAAGTTGCAATGAACTCCAAAAAGTCTGATGCTATTCCTGATTCGAGTTATTTGAGTCCTATTCCATTTGTCTTCCTTATTCCAAGGAGATTTTATCGATCCTACAAGCTTGAAGATTGGACTTTCATCTGTAAATAGCCAACTCTTTTTCATTTTCTGAATCGCGTCTGGGGTTACTCCATCGTTATTTTCATTTACAAACTTATTTTCAGGTATGTTGTTCATTTCTTTGTTTCTTTTTAAACATTTTCTGTTATTTATCATTTTGTATCAAAACGTGCTCTATATGTTTCGCCTTTGATTCCAACGTCTTTTGTTTAAAAAACGCGTTTTCATTGTCATTTAGCTCACCTTCATTCAAAACGCATTTTTTCACTTCATATGCCCTTCATACCATGCGCCCTTCATTTCCTTTCATCTCATTGATATTCACTCTCCATATCATTCCATTTCCATACATAATCATGCATTTTGTTTGCATTCCATATTCCTCCATTATTCGCCTTTATTCAAACGCATTTTCCATTTTCCAAATACCTCATTCACAAAATGTGTTTTTCTCACGTCATCCGTATTTTTCACTTCATCCTATTTCCATTCATCCACCAATCAGCTTTTCGAATATCCTCACCTTTCACCTCCATATGTAGGGATGAAGAATGAAGACGTTTAAAAAAAATCCTAAGGCATAAAGCATCCTCTGCCTAGCCCAAAATGGCCTCACAAGGAAAATGGTGCCAGAAAAATTTTTCTAAGTAATAGAAGATATCCTTTACCACCTCTCATTTAGCCCCTCACCTCAAATTCAGCATAAAATAATTGCTAAGTGTTGATGTGATTTTCGTGACCTCACCAACGCAGAATAAAGTCGCCAATGGCTTCCCTATTCTCTCTTGATCAAAGTATTCCGCACGCTAAGATTGCCAGAAAGTTCGTGCGTTCAACTCCAAGGTTCTTTAAGTGCGAATAGGCTCAGTTTGGCTCGATGTGATTTGCTCGTATTTCAAGGGGACTTACGGAATTGTTCGGCAGCGGAGAAAGGAATTCAAATGCTCGAAAGGTTTGTCTATGAAGCACGGGTTTCCTATTCTAACCAGAAAGTACTGAATGAAATGGGGTAGGGTTAAGAAGCCTAAATCTATTCTAAGGTGTGGGACATGGCAATCAATCTTCACAAGCTTCAAACCGGACTTCGCTTTGCCTCGCATCGGACAGCTTCCACGGAGTCGGTGCAATCTTCTAGGGAGATGACTAAAGATGTTCAAACCCCCACTTGACATAAAGATACCATCACAACGACGCATACCATTATTCAAACTGTGATTGAAGTTAAGTACGTGATATTCCAGTTGACCACACAAGGCGCATTCACCATCAGCAAATACACTAGTGGTATGGATAGACGAAGTTGCTTAAATCAAACACCACATTCCACAATTAACATCTACTTGCATGAAAATGAAATTTACGCTACTCTACGCTACTTGAAGTAGAAGGGGATGAAGAAACCTCGCTAGCTATCCACAACAAAGATGAATTTCACCATCAATGAAAGATCTTTTATTATGAAAGTTTTACACGACAATTTCTTACAAAAGTTTTCAAAGGAAAACTTTCCTTCTCCTCCGACTACACTATCAATCTACTTCTAAGTTATCTCTATTCTAACTTCTACTCTAATTCTACTGTCTCATGCTAAGCTCTACTGAAGGTACAAATGAGGGGGACTCCCCCTTTATATAGCTGGCCAAGTCCAACGGACGGCTCAGATTACAATCGGCTGGATGGCCCAGATCGTGCCACCTCAGCCCTAAACATGATTTGCCCTAAAAACCGCCACAGAGGAGAGTGGGTAATAAATGCGCCATAATGTCCACCATCTTCTAGAAGATTCCCTTTTGTAGACGCGTTCACACTATTCTTGATCTTCGAACTCGGCCAATTCTGATGATTGCTTGGAGGAGGGTAAAAGAGACTTTAAGATTGCCACCTCGAATAATAGAATTTGGTAGAATCTGGAGTCCGACCGCCCTTGATCTTCTTCTTGATCCTTGCTCGAACTTCCATTCTTGAATTTGAAGGATTGTTTAGTTTTGGACTAGATCATTTCCGCTTGCCATCCGTCTGACTGTGTTGGGCGCACATTGGATTCTTGAGGAGAAACTCCAACACTTAGCCATTTCTTGCAACTTTCCTTCAAAACTTTATCTTCCTCCGAAGCTCGTAATACCATCGTGCTTCACCACTTCAAGTCATCGTGCTCTAGCCTCGACGTTCCTCCTGCAAAACAAGCGAGGAGAAGAGTATTAGAACACACCATAATATAAATTCACCTTACTTACCTGATCTTCACGCTCCAACTTTCAAGCGTTCATCGCCAACTTTGTGTTCAAGTTCTTCATGCCTTAGCCAAATTTCAACCTGTCTTGCATTTTGCCTGGCACACTCTTTACTTTGATATTTCATTCAACTCTGGCTTGAGAAGAAATTCTTTCATCTGGAATTTGATCAAAAATTATCTAGGCGATCACGTTCAAATTCATCGGCCAAGGCAATTTTATGTCAACCACATTTCATTTCATGCCTTAGAAAATTTTTCAAATTTCCCCTTAGGAAATTCATCAACCTGGCGCCCAGTAAAAATATTCACCCTGAAGGCCTCGACAAAGCGTAGAAGACTTCAAAATCCATTCCTGATCGACAATCATCAATACCCAGAAGAAAATTTCTTTTAGAACGCGCTAGTCCCATGGGTACCCAACGAACGGGTTCATTTAATTTTCTGACTTTTGATCCTTAGAAAATAATTTTTTTTAGCAAATTTAATCTATTTCTTCATATCCAGGCACATTTCCTTGCTCTGGCTTGAAATTTCTCGTTGACCTTGTGCAATTGGCATCCTCTGACTTATCCCTGCCGATCTACCCATGCCTTAGCAAATTTCTTCATCCCTTAGCAAGCTTGGGCGCATTTCATACCTTGCACTTCCATTTTTGACACTTAGAAAATTCCTTTATCCATTTTCAACCTCTTGGGCGCATTTGGGCTTGTGAGCTTCAACTTTAAACGCCTTAGGAAAATTCATTCTTTCTTTGGCCATCTCCATCTTGGGCGCATTTGGACCCAGGGACTTCCAGTTTCGACACTTGAAGATTTATACAAATTCCTATCCTTAAAGCTCAAGGGCGCATTTGGATAGTCAAAGTTCTACTTTGAAACACTTAGAATATTTTAGAGTCCCATCCTCCAGCAAGGGCGCAAATCATGGCCTGAGCTTTCAATTTCAATGTCTCATCTTCAAGGTTAGGCGCATCTGGCATGCCTACTTCCAATTTCAACACTTAAACCTTTTTTTACTTTTCCCCTCAGGCAAAGGCGCATATGATGGGTTAAGCTTTCAATTTTGCAAGATGGGCGCATTTTAATGGGTCAACATCTAATTTTAACACCTTTATACACTTAGGCGCATTTGACCCTTGGAGGTTCCAACCTCGAACACTTAGGAACTTTCATCAACATCTTTGGAGACCCAGGCGCACTTGACATGTTGAACATTTAATTTAAGGCCTTAGGAAATTTCCAAGTCACATTCTCCTTCAATACCCTCAGGCGCATTTGATAGGTTGTATTTTTAGTTCCAACGCCTTGGACAAAATTTTCATGACCACCTCCTCATACTAAGGCGCATTTAACAAGGTGTATCTCCATTTTAATTAGGGGCGCATATAACATGCCAAGCTTTCAATTTCAACCTTGGGCGCAAATCACCCAGCAAATGTTCATTTTTGGCACTCAGGCGCATTTGACCCCCTGTGGTTTCATTTTTCAACCTTTTAACGTTTTCTTGCCAAATCAATTTGTAAGGGCGCATTTGGCCTAGTCTCCATTCATTTTCTGTCATGGGCGCATATGACCCCCTGAGCTTCCAGTTTCATTACTTAACAAACAAGGGCGCATTTACCAGGTTAAGCTTTCATTTTTTTATGCCTTAGAAAAATTTTCTCATCCTCCTCAAGTCAGGCGCATTTGGAGGGTGGAGCTTTCAGTTTTAACGCCTTAGAAAACCTTTTCAAGTTATCCTCTTCAAAGAGGGGCGCATTTAGGACCCTCTACTTCCAGTTTTTGAAATTTAGAAAATTTTCAACCTCCTTCCTTCCCAAGGCGCATTTTAGCATGTCTACTTCCACTTTGGGTGCCTTAGAAAATTTTTGGTGCCTCCTCTTCTTCAAGGCGCATTTGCCTGGGCTAGCTTCTAGTTTTGTCAAAAGGGCGCAAATGAGAGGTGTAGGTTTCAATTTTGTGAGGGGGCGCATTTAGATAGGTAAGCTGTCAATTTATGCCAGGCGCATTTGGGAGGGTCTACATTCATCTTTATTATTTCTGGCGCACTTTTCATTTCAGCCTTAGCAACTCCAAGTTTCACCCAAGGGCGCATTTGGGCTATCAAGCTTTCATTCTTAAAACTGGGCGCATTTGATATATGATGCTTTCACTTTTAACTCAGGCGCATTTAACATAGCAAGCATCCACTTTTGCACTTAGGCGCATTTGAGTGGTGGAGGTTTCAGTTTCAACTTAGAGCGCATTTAGCACTTTCAACTTTCAATTTGGTTGGGGCGCATTTGATGGGTCAAACATTCACTTTTTGACACTTAGAACATTTTTCTCATGGCATATTTACCTTCAAGGGCGCATTTTACCATAGGAGGTTCCAATTTCAGTGACTTAGAAAAATTTTCAACCATCTTGAAGCTCAAGGGCGCATATTACCAGTGGAGCTTCCATTTTGTGTGACTTAGAAAATTTCCACCAGCCTCCAGCCTTTAAAGGCATTTTTCACTTGCCGGACTTGAAAATTCATCAATTTCAGTGAATTTTATGCCATTTGTCAAATTTGGAGTGACTCGTTCATGCCTGCCCTAATTTGCTATTTTTAGAAAGTTCTTCAAATTTTATGCTTTGAATTGACTTTTGACTCTTGAAAGGCCTGATTTTGCTTTGTGTTGACTCTCGGGATGTAACTGAGCTGTCGGAGCCTGATGTCTGCCTGCACCTGCTATTTTTAGCAACCTGCTAAAAATAGCAACTGCTCAGAAAGTCTTCAAATTTCATCTGTTGGATGCCAGAAATGTGGAGATCGTGGCTAGATGCTGCTTCTGGTTGACTGTCCTGCTCTATCCTTGAATTTAGGAAACCCTAATTCCTCTGTGCCAACCCGCTAAAAATAGTAAGCGTCTGACTTTCCATCCTCTATAGTTCCGTTTGATTTGAAATTCGCGCCATAGGGTCCTCATCACATGTTTAACCTATTTATACTGAGACTTGACTTTGACCTGCTATTTATAGCTGCCTGTGAAGTGACTTACTATTTATAGTAAGTGTCTGTTTCTGAGATCTTCCTTTGCTCTGTTTGCTTTGAAATTTGGACAGTGTGCCCGTCGTTGGTGAACTTGCCTACCTGTGCCGATGCCGAGATCAACTTTCTATTTATAGCCTGCGTCTGGAATGCCTTACTAAAAATAGCAGGTTCTCCGATTGCCTTCAAATTTTGCCAGCAGATTCTCGGAAGGATGCCGATCATGATGGATACCTCAGTTTTGACCATTTTGACCTTTGACTCCTCATTTTTAGCGCTGAAGCTCGAAACCCTAATTTTATGCATGTTGCTCAGATGAGCTCCGTTTGACCTCGTTTCAGTTGCATGATGATCAGCTTGCATTTCTGAAGCGTCGAGCTGCTGCCCAAGTGATGCCTGCTAAAAATAGAAAGCGGCCTGAAAAGTGACCAACCGGCTGTCGGATGATCTTGCATGTCATACTGCCCGAAAAATCTCGGAAAACCCAGAAAAACCCAGAAAAATCTTCAACATGCACGCACTGGCTAAAAATAGTAAGTTTCCGAAAAGTGGTCAGCTCCATTTGCATGTTATACTGTCGCGAAGCTCTTGGAAAACCCAGAAAGAAGATGCTGACATGCGCTGAAAATGTCTGCATGCAAACCCTGATATCGGCCTCCGAAGGCCGAATGCCGAAAATCATCATCCTGCTTTGCATGTCATATCGTCGCGAAGGTCTCGAAAAACCCAGAAGGAATCTCCGGACATGCGTTGAAAAACTCTGTGTTTAAGCCCTGAAAATTGCTTCCGAAGGCAGAACTGCTAAAAATAGCAAGTTGTCCGTTTTAGTTCAAATTTAACCTGTGAGTAGCCTGATATGCCCTGGACGCAGCGTGACTGTCAGAATCTCAAAAATGCTGAAGGATTGCCTGTAATTGCACACTTACTAAAAATAGTAAGTACCTTAGAATCTGACGAAATTTCAGTGGAAACCTGCTAGAAGCATACTAACAACAGTGTTAGTCTCAATTTTCAATTTATTTACCTCACTTGACTTCAAATTGGCCAGAAAATTCAAAACCCTAATTTCTAGACTTAGCCAAAATCTTACATTTAAGCTCACAGACGGGTACAATCCTGGGAAGATAGACAGTAGAAAAGAGAGACAACGACAAAACGAACAAAAGCAAAGCCAAAATTAGGGGGTCCCCATTTACAGTAGAGGCGTGTGTAACGTCGCAACATTGGCTAACCGAATAAATGTTCACGAACATTTCCAAGACCAAAAACCCATTCTATACTTTCCAGGAACCTTTGGATAATGCCTTCCAACCCATCAGCTGGGGAAATACTTAAAAGGGAAGAAAAATCCTAAATTGGATCAAGGCACCTCATATTTTGATTACAAGTGTGTGCATATGCGTTCGTTCCAGCTCAAAAGACCACTGAAGTTCCCAGAATCCGTCCCGGCAAGTTAAATAAATATCTTAACTTCAAAAGCATCCTGGACATTGCCTCGCTGCCAGTCAGGCGTCCGTAGCCCCGACGAGGTTATCGCCACAACTCTCACGAATATTGCTCCACTGCCGGCCGGGCGTCCATAGCCCTGGTGGAGTTACTCGCATGTTCCCAAAACCAATATTTCACAATATAATTCATTTTTCATTTCCTCATTATTTTCAGATATTTCTTTTCCTTTTTTTTCTTTTCATCATTTGATTTCTCCGTCAATTCCTCAATTGGCTGGCAGGCAATGACGCCTCCAATGGGTTTGAGAATTGTAGTGGCGCTGAAGCAAGACGTAAAATTTTCACTTGCTAAGACTTCTCCTAAGAAACCTCAATGACTTAGAATAATTAATCATGTGTGTAAAATATAGCAATCACGAGACTTGGTGTCATGACACAATAGATGATTCCCTTCCGAGTCAAGTATAAATCCGAACCAAATGATAAGACTTGAAAGAACAACCTTGGATTCTAAAGCACTTCCTGAAGGATTGTCCAAGAAATGGACCAACATTATGTCAACATTGTACTGGAGTGTGGCAGAAACAACACAACACCCCCCTTACAAATGGGATCCACTTTTATTGAAAGCAAACTAAACTAAGCAACAACTAAACTAAGGAAAGCAAGATGACTAACCTAAACAAAAACAAAAATTTCAAGTGAACAACACTCAAAAGACCTAAGTACATACAACTCCTAGCGTGATTTCTCAGGATGTTCAATAACAGCAAAGCAGTTGTCATAGTGCGAAGTTTTGCAAACTTGTCCTTAAACTCAGAAAAATATTCTTTCACAATACGAATCTCAAATTCAAGCAAAACTTCAGGAAAGATTAGTAGTTGAGGCAACTCATCTGGACCATGATTAATCCACAAACAAGTTTTCTTTCCTAAATCCCCATAATCAAAATGATATTCCTTGTAATCAACAGCGGGGAAAGATACAACCTGGTGGTCTTCATTTGATGGCATGAGTTCTTGCATGTCGTCCACTGCTTCGTCAGGAGGTCGAAGTTGATGGTGAACCAAACCTCTCACATCCAAAACGTGTAGATGATCCAAACTGGGAGGAGTGGGGAGGGAAATCAATTCAAGAGAGCATTTGGAAACTTGGATCATTTCACGCGCTGGCTCCTTTTGAATACCTAACAATGGCTCAAGCCCCAACCCGAATTGCTCTTCATTTTCCATCTCTTTATCAAGCAGTATTTCATTTGTTTCAATTTCATCAAGCAACTCTTCCATGACTGTGAATAACGGATCAAGTACTGATGCGAAGTTCCCTTCATATTTTGCCTCCATCTTGGTAGCCCATTGATCGTCAAACACATCATCTTGCCTTAAGCTGCTTATCATTTCTTCCATCTCACTCATGCATGATTGAATTCTTTCATCAAGGAGTATCCCTTCTTGAAGTGTATTAGAATCGCTTCCTTCTTCACATTCCCCTCCTTGAGAGAATGGACATTGAAAATTTCTCACACCATCTATACTTTGAGCTAAGTCCACTCCTGGCACTTGATGGTCTTCAATAGCTTGTAATCTTGTACATTCACTCTCTTCCATGTGCTGACAGTCGCCTTGGGTATTTTCTCTTCCTTGGATATATTCCATTGCTTCTTTGATCTTCGCTCCAATATCCTCTTGTTCTAACATGATGTAGGAACAATCTTTATCTACTTGCTCCCTAAGCTCGATCACATCATCTTGTTGTGACTCATTCTCCTTGTTGTTAGACAATGTTGAGGTACATTCTTCATTTGGTGCTAAAAATGTTTGCGTGGCATATTCAATCCATCTTTTGTCTTTTAATAATCCATATGGTAGCGCTGGTAATCCGAGGCGACTTCTGGCGAAGTTGATGGCTAGTTCACATGTTGTGCAAGTGAACTCTGGATGAGGTGTGTTGTGAATCCGACACCAATGAGGGAGCAAAACACTTTTCAAGGGATCATTGCCAAGTTCCATCTGACCTTGGATCCTAAGTATGAATCTTGCGAAAGCCTCATTCACCACTTCTGGAAGGCTATAATCATCAGGTTCTACATCCAATACTCTTGGCTTGGGAACATCCCAAAAGAAAATTTTTTCTTGGAGAACAAGCTCTATCCTTGAGAGGAATGTCAAGCAACTGATTTCTTCGTGCTGGGAGGTCTCATGAATTCGACATCTTCCTGGCAAAGCAAACGTAGACAAATTCTCGGGCCACAGTTGTGCATTCAATCTTTCATGAATCTGAGCAATGTCTGTAAGACTATCTTGAGAGCAAGAAAAGTGCCCATCCTTCGAGAAATCTCTTTTTTGATTTTCCATTTTTTTGATTTTTTTGAATCTTTCAACTTTTCACTTTTTTTGGATTTTTTGACATAAGAGAGATCTAACATATCTCTGATTTCGAACTTCAAAGCTCATACTGGTCCCTTCCAGCCTCTGGAACAATTCGAATCCAGCCCTCCTTCTAGCGCCAATTCTGTTGATGTGTTTTTTATGACCGCACCAACGCAGAATAAAGTTGCCAACGGCTTCCCTATTCTCTCTTGATCAAAGTATTCCGCATGCTAAGATTGCAAGAAAGTTCATGCGTTCAACTCCAAGGTTCTTTCAGTGCGAATAGGCTCGGTTTGGCTCGATGTGATTTGCTGGTATTTCAAGGGGACTTACGGAATTGTTCAGCAGCGGAGAAAAGAATTCAAATGCTCGAAAGGTTTGTCTATGAAGCACGGGTTTCCTATTCTAATCAAAAAGTACTGAATTGAAATGGGGTAGGGTTAAGAAACCTAAATCTATTCTAAGATTATTGGGACCTTGTGTCAATCTTCACAAGCTTCAAAGCCCAGGACCGCTTTGCCTCGCATCGGACTGACTTCCGCGAATTGATTGCAATCTTCTAGGAGATGACTAAGATGTTCAAACCACCATGACATAAGATACCATCCCACAGCAGCGCGCCACCATTATTCAAAGCTGTGATTGAAGTTAAATGCGTGATATTCGGTTGACCACACAAAGGCATTCACCATCAGCAAATACACTAGTGGTATGGATAGGCGTTGTAAATCCAAGCACCATTCCACAATTAACATCTACTTGTAGAAAATGGAATTTTCACGCTACTCTACGCTACTTGAAGTAGAAGGGATGAAGAAACCTCGCTAGCTATCCATAACAAAGACGAATTTCACCATCAATGAAAGATCTTTTATTATGAGAGTTTTACACGACAATCTCTTACAAAGTTAGATCGGTGAAATAATCAAATGTTAGATCTTGAGGCCGGTCTGGGACATTCCTGCGAGGGGGCAAACACTCTACATCTGTTGCTAGGAGTCAGGGCTTCGGTGGGAGGAAGATACCACAGGAGGATTTGGCATGAAGAAGATCATCAAGGAGAGAGTGACAAGACTCTCCCTCTTTGTCTGGCCCAGTGACTATTTCTATTCATTCCATCTTAGCGGTCGGCTGAGACCTCGTTCATGCGAGCAGGCACAGCCAGAGCCCTATGTTGTGACGAGGAAGGGTGGTGACCTCTTATCAGCGGTCTATCTGGTAGGCGGGCCCGTACAATCATAAAATTCGGGGAGACTCATGGCAAACAGGGGCTTCGGGGTAGCTTCCGGCATTCGACAAAAGGTCTCAGCGAGTGGAGGAGGTCTTACTGAAGGATGAGGGCTTAAAGCCTCGATATGTTTTGCCTTCGGCAGGTGTCTTTCCGATACTAAGATGGGCCCTCACCAAGAAAAAATCAGTTCGACAGGAATCTTGCCGAAACACAAGGATGGCTCTTCAAGTAGACAAGAGGAACTCGGTGAGAAGTCTCACTGACTTAGTGATGTCTTGCCGGCAATGAGCAAATTCGGGAGCAGTCACGGCCAACTAAGTCTCGGCATAAAGGAAAGGAGGTACCGGTATGACTAGATATAAGCTGAGATATCTCGGCTGATTTCACAATCTCCCCAAGCTGAAATGGAGCTCGACAAAGTCAAGAGGCTCGTTATGGAATCTAGCAGTCTTACCCACGTCAGAAAGGAGAGGGCCCCACTAGAAGCATAAGAGAGTCTGCATGCTTGATTGAGGATGTAGGAGTCTGCAGGCAAAGAATCCTGGCGACATCGCGAGGTGTTATCAACAAAAGAGTCTCAAATGTGATGGAAACCTCAAAGAATGAAAGAAAAAAAGTGGCTTGTCAAAAGAAGGGTTCTCGGTGAAATGTCTTGTCGAGACGGAAATGTCACCCGGACTCAAAGAGCCTTCGGTGTAACGAAATTTTCGCCGAGATGTCCCGGCTATAAGGTGGGGTCTCATTGACAACGGAGGAGCCTTCGACGTAGCACAAAGAGCTCGGGAAAACTTCTTCCCAACCGGCGGGAGTCAGGCTGAAAGCAAGGAGGTCGGCCGAGGGTTCATACCTCGGTGTGAGTCTTACCAAGTAGCGAAGCCTTCAGAATGAAAAGGAATTCGCTAGGAGGAGGGGGAGTTCTACGTAATGTCTCGGCGACACAAGGGGTCACGTTGACAGCAGGGGATCCCCATGTGACTCATTAACCCTCTGATCTCTTGGCGATAACGGTGTCTTGCCGATGGCTCTAGTAGCATCGATATGATCTTTTGGGCTCGCTGGGATCTCTTAGCGACGGCTCCATGTTTTGCCGATGCTGCGAGGGGGTTGGATCGCATCGGTGAGACACTTCTAGTGTCTCGCCGAGATGCAATCCAACTGAGGAATTTGACCGCCCGGGAGTCTACGTGTAGTTCACTCAGCCAATCAGAGGGGTCTGAGGGTCAACCGTGGCAGTCTAAGGAACGTCAAAGGGGTGAGGGCGACGTGTATTTGTTGCAGGCTCAGAGTATTCAAGGTGCAGTCGAGGTAGCTCAATCGAACACGGCGATGGGATCGAAATGAATGCAGTAGTTGAAGATATCTGAAGAAGGCTTCCTCGGAGATGACTCTTCACCATCATGGACACGCAGGGGCTTCAACATTAATTTCGATCAAAAGATCTGAGATAGATCTTTTTCTGAGCTCGGATATTTTTGGTATGCCCTAATGGGCCGATATCAGTCTGTATATAAGGCAGTTTTGCCTTTTTTGTAAATAGTTCTGATTGCACACTCTGAAGAGTTAGTGATTTTCAATCAATCCTTTCTCAGTCAATGTATGTTTCTGTAACTCAACTGGAATCCTTAATACAACACAGAGTTACCTTGGAGGTTTATGTTCATGCTTGTATTGATTGTCATTTCTGTATCTTTCTTTTGCACATGCAAGTCTATAACTGTGTTTTCACATTTCTGCATTTATGTCTTAATGTTGTGAAATTGATCTTTCCCTCCCAAGGTGTATGTGTAGGCCAAATCTGTTATGACTAAAGCATTAAATCTAAAAGAGGTTGTTCTGGGTATGTAAATCAACTGAATTAGGCTTTCAAGCATATGTTCTTCCTGTGTTCATTTCATGATTTCTCATTAATACGGTGTATCACCATAGGTTTAGTTGCATTTTTATGTATCTCTTCCCTCTTTCCTCTCAAATAAATAATAGTTTAGGTGATACCCAAAGGAAGCCAGCCTTCTCCGAAGGTTCGTTTCAGCTATAGGTGACCCACAGCCTTGAAATGATCCCATGTTGCTCTAGAATGCTCAGTTTTTGTAAAACTTTGCACAGGGTGCAATTCTAGGTGACAACAGTTTCTAGCACGTCCGGTGGGACAGGAATTTGTTTTAACTGCTGGTTTGGTATGTAGCCAGTGAATTATCAGGCTTTATAGAAGCCCTTTGGCATACTTGGCGACTCCACAAAGAGGAAGAACTCCAGAAATCCACGCCTTCTATAGTATATGAAAAGAGTGCGAACAAGAAGCAGCTCAGGCCCTTTTGAATACTTGCAGCTGTCACCACCAAGAAGACAAGGCAGAGTTGAGGAAAGGAAAACAACAACAATCATCTATTCCAGAAGAACTCAGTCCACTCCTCCACCTATAAGGTCTCTTTTCGTTGCACCAACAAATCCGCCTCAGATACCTTCAATGGCCGCTCCAAGGAATCAACCCTCTGTGGCTTTCAACGGAGGGAGTCCTTTGAACTTGGCGCAACACAATGATATTCCAATGACAGCTTTGAAAAGTCTGCCAGTTTTCACAGGAGAAGATCAAACCACTCCAATTGAACATTTGAGAGATGTGACTTCGTTATGCGGAGTTCACCACATAACACAAGAGGACGTTGTAGTGAGATTGCTAGCTGCTTCACTGAAGGGAAGAGCTATGCAATGGTACAGGAGCCTACCGGTCAGTTCAATTGCAACATGGGACGATTTTGGAGAAAAATTGCATAAGCAGTTCCAAGACAGGTCTGACAACTTGTCTCTTTTGGAGCAACTGACTACAATTAAGAGGGCTCCACAAGAGCAGATGAACGACTTCATCTTCAGGTTTCAAAGGACTTGGGATAGAATCCCTGCAACGGTAAGGCCACCTCCAGAGTATGCATTCCTACTTTTTGAGAGCTTTGAACAGTGATATAGCTGTCATGATATAGTCAATGGGAGGAGTATCTTTGCCAGATGCCTTTGAAATAGCTATCAGAGCTGAAAACAGCTTAATACAAGATGGTAAGCTTGCTCCCAGGCCGCCAATGCCAATATTTCCAAAGATTCATGCAAACATCCCTTTGCAAATACCTCCTTTTGCACCTCTACCAGCTGTACCAACGCTACCAGCTGTTGTTTCAACCATTGATAAGCAAGAAAGTGTTGCTTCAAGCTCATCAAATGAGTTACAAGAGATCAAAAGTCTCTTACAGACTTTTGGTAACAAGTTGGGGAACTTGGAAAAGCAACAGACCTATTCCTGGCCTTATCAACAGCAAAATCAGGCCTCAAGTCAGCCTTTTCAAGGTCAGCAGCAGCAATTCCACGGGAATAGACAGCAGTATCAGGGCAATTATCAGGGCCCAAGACAGAGTGTGAACACGAGGCCTTTTCAGGCCTATGCTCCAGCCCCTGTTAGTGCGACCAAAGAGCTGGTTACTATCCAAAACAACCTAGCAGCAGACTATGAGTGGTGTTACCCTTATAACCAACCCCACAATCAGGCTACTTGTTCAAATGGACTAATCAATTAGACACTTATGGTGCAAAATGATCCAACTTCACAACACCAGGATCAGCTTAGTAATGATGCCACCCTACTTAACTGGCAAGGTCAAGAGTTTTGTGGACTGAATGAAGATAGTTCTCCAATTGCAGCTAACACCAGGGCAAAGAAAAGGGCTTTTGAGCTTGGTCAAGTGGCTGACAAAGGAAAGACTGCAGCTGAGGTGCCATCTCCCTCTCAAGCAATTCGTGGTTCACAAAGAAATCAGCAGCTCCCAGACAAGGAGCAGTCACACCCGCAGACTGATCATGCTGGCGTAAGGGTACAATCTAAAGTAAACCCAACTGTGCCATTTAATATCCTTGATAGTATGAAGAAAATGAATGTTACAATGTCTATGTGGGACTCATTAGCCATCACAGGTCAAAAGGATATGTTACCAAATAATTCCCAAGGAAATGATCAACAGCCTTGCATAGGGACTGAAAAACAAGTTAAACCACCTCCTTTCTATGTGTCAGTAATTATTGGTGATAAATTAGTCCATAAATTAGGTCAAGTTAGAGCTGTGTTAACAAATAATTCCCAAGGAAATGATCAACAGCCTTGCATAGGGACTGAAAAACAAGTTAAACCACCTCCTTTCTATGTGTCAGTAATTATTGGTGATAAATTAGTCCATAATTGTATGGTAGATAGTGGAGCTAGCAGCTCCGTCATGCCAAAACAGATTGCTGACAAACTTGGATTAAAATACCAGCCTTTGGAGAAGGGAGTGATCCAATTGGATGGCACTTCGGTTAATACTTTGGGTATTATTAAGGATCTAAATCTCACTTTGCATGCTTGTCCAAATTTTTCAGTCCCTCAAGACATATGTGTCATAGGCCTTTCACCTTTCTTTTCCTTGTGTTTATCTAGAGACTTTACAGCCAAGATAGGCGGTTATGTGTCAGCCGATTGGTCACATATGCTATTTGGAACAAGATATGGAACTAAGGTTACCATTAAATCTGAGAGATTGGCTAAAGATCACATTGAGCCATACAACCCAAGTCCCCTTAATGCTGTTCCTACTGCTGCAGACACAAATTGTGTCATTCTTTCTGACAATGAACTAGCTGCTACTCATGAACTCCAATCAGAAGTTGTTCCTGACGTGCCACTGCATGAATGGGCAGTTGAGAATGTATCGGACAGTCCTGTAGACCTCATTCAAGATGCTGGTATGGGAAACTATATCATTCTTGAGCCTCATACAGAGATTCCAAACTTGGAGAAAGATGCAGATCCGTTATCGCAACCGCTTAATGGACTTTGGGAGATGTTCTTTGATGGCTCTAGAAGTAAAAATGGAGCAGGAGGAGGTGCAATGTTGATTTCTCCACAAGGTGATAGGTACTACTCTGCATTCCGTTTTGCTTTTGCATGCTCCAATAACACTGCTGAGTATGAAGGCCTTGTTCAAGGTCTAGAGTGGGCAAGAAAGAGAGGAATAACCAATTTGAAAGTGCATGGAGACAGCGAATTAGTTGTTAATCAAGTAAGGGGCCTAATTGTGGCTAAAAATGACACATTAAAGTCTTATAGAAACAGAGTGTGGAACATGCTCGAAGATTTTCATGCCTTTAACTTAGTGTCTATCCCAAGAAATCAGAACAAGCATGCTGACAAGCTCGCAGCCATTGGAGCACAGTTTGATATTCCAAATGACATCAAAAAAGAGAAGGTGCAGCAGTATGTGAAGGTTGTAGTCAGACCCTCAATTCCTGACAACAACATTCACTGGAAAGTCTTTGACAGTGATGAGCAGATCCTTTCCTTCTTGCTTGAGGAAGATCAGTTCTCCATGGCGAATCAAGCAAAGCTCAAGCAGCAGTATGGTGATCAGGTCATACAGCTGAAGACAAACAAATTGCCCAAAGGCCTTGTTACCTTAGAGTCGATTTTTAGTACTGATGATCAGCTTAAAAAGGGTAAAGTTGGCTTGCAAATCAAAGAAGAACACTATGAGGAGCTAGAGATTTTCAAAGGTAAACTTCTTAGGATAGGAAAACTTTGTTCACCTGAAGATAGACAAGCTTTTGTTGCTTTGTGCCAAGAGTTTCATGATGTCTTTGCTTGGGAGTATTCAGATTTGAAAGGATTGGATCCCCATATTGCTTAGCATACAATTGAATTAGAACCTAACGCCAAGCCAGTAAGGCAAAAACAAAGGCCCTTGAATCCTAAACTTGAGCCCCTAATGATTAAGGAGCTAACTAAACTAGTTGAGGGGGGTATTGTCTTCCCTATCAAGCACACTTCATGGGTTTCTAATCTTGTACCGGTTAGAAAGAAAAGTGGTGAGATAAGGCTCTGCGTAGACTTCAAGGATCTTAACCGATCCTCTCTAAAAGACCACTACCTACTGCCCTCCATGGAACGAATCTTGCAAGAGGTTGCTGGTTCTGAAAGATTTTCCCTACTAGATGGTTTTTCAGGATATACCCAGGTGCTGGTTAAAAAGGAAGATCAGTTTAAGACTGCTTTTACAATGAAATGGGGCACCATGGCATACAAAAGGATGCCTTTTGGTTTGTCTAATGCTGGTGCCATGTTTCAGAGAGCCATGGACATGGCATTTCAAAGTTTGATCAACAAGATCATATTGATTTACCTTGATGACATTACAGTATACTCTAAGAATGCTGATGAACATCTGTTACATCTTAGGCAAGTGTTTGAAAAATGCAGAGAGTTTGGTATCTCTCTCAACCCAAAGAAGAGTATCTTTGCTGTTCATGAAGGGAGGTTATTAGGACACATAGTGTCAAAGCAGGGAATCACTATTGACCCTAAAAGAGTCAAGGCCATACTTGAGTTGCCGCTGCCTAATCACAAGAAGGGCCTACAGAGCTTTCTGGGACAGATTAACTTTCTGAGAAGGTTCATTCCAGACGTGGCAAACCTGCTACAACCTCTAACAACCATGTTAAAGAAAAATGTAGTCTTTAGTTGGACAAAGGAGGCAAAGCACAGTTTTGGAGAAATTAAGGAGGCATTAGCATCTGCTCTGACATTGGTAAACCCAGACTTCTCTAAAGACTTCTTTTTATATGCTTTTGGTAGTAGTGGTGCAATATCTGCTATGCTGGTTCAGAAGAATAGCGACAATTTGGAGCAACCCATAGCCTTCTTTAGCCAAATAATTGTTGATTACGAGGAAAGGTATACATTTGTTGAAAAGCACGTTCTCTCTATGATTAGAAATCTGAAGAAATTTAAACCTTTGCTTTCAAACAATAAGGTTCATATTCTAGTTGCACACTCAAGTGTGAAAGAATTTCTGTTGAATAAGGATCTGAATGAAAAAAGAGCAGGGTGGATCACTAAGGTCATGGAGTACGATGTAGATATTAGCATCACCAAACTAGTGAGGGGTAAAGGTCTTTGTGAACAGCTTGCTTCAGAGCCGAGCAGTGAAAATGAACTAGAAAAGGATGCTGTGTTTACCAATATAGATGAGTTTCAGAATGCTCAAGATGATGCACCGATAGGGACAACCAATTGGGTGCAGGATATGATTCATTTTTTGCAAACTAGTGAGTGTCCATATGGTTTGAACAGAGCCAAAAGGAGATATTTCAGACTGCAGTCCATACCATATGTGCTGATGGGCAATGTTCTTGTTAAGAAAGATCTGAATGGTGTCCTGTTAAGATGCATTCACAGTGACCAAATTGAAAAAGTGCTTCATGAGTTTCATAATGGAGCTGCAGGAGGCCACTTTGCTCCCAGAACTACTACCTGGAAAATCATGAGAGTTGGTTACTACTGGCCCAGCTTGTTCAAGGATGCGTATGCCTGGTCAAGAAAGTGCATCAAATGTGCTCTATTTTCAGGAAAAGAGAAGCTGCCTGCTATGCCCCTGCATCCAATTCAAGTAGAGCAGCCCTTCATGAGATGGGGCATCGATTTTATTGGACCAATAAATCCACCTTCCAGTGCTGGTCACAGATGGGTGCTTACAGCCACTGACTATTTTACAAGGTGGACAGAAGCGGTCGCATTAAGGGAAGAAAAAGAATCCTCAGTGTTGAACTTCTATGAAGATATAGTCACCAGGTTTGGAGTGCCTGACTCCATCATATCTAATAATGCCCTTGCATTCACGGGTCTAAGGGTAACCGACTAGGCCGTTAACCATGGCATTCATTTGAGCACATCTTCAAATTATTACCCTCAAGGTAATGGCCTAGTTGAGAGCACGAATAAGAACCTCATCAGAACTATTAAAAGAACCATAGAGGACAACCAAAGGACCTGGCCCAATAGTTTAAAGAATGCAATTTGGGCAGATAGAGTGACCCCTAAGAGGTCTGTTGGTAACTCACCATATATGTTGGTCTATGGCAAAGAGGCAAGATTGCCATTATCAGTGGAGCTTCCGGCTCTTGATATTGTTCGCCAGTTGGAGATGCTTGAGGGACAGGACCCAATGTCTGTAAGGTATGCAGAGCTCATGGAGCTCGAAGAATCGAGGGACAGAGCAATGAAAACTTTGGAGGATCATCAGCTCCAGACCAAGAAGACTTTTGATAAGAAGGCTACAAGAAAGTTTTTTAAGGAAGGAGACCTCGTGCTCAAATGGGATGTTCTAAAAAGTAAGTCGGGCCACCACACCAAGTTCAATAACATGTGGATTGGTCCGTTTATTATCACAGGCTGTAAGGAGCACAATGCTTATCAGCTGGCTACGACAGAAGGGGATTCGCTTCCTATCCCAGTTAATGGGATACACCTTAAGCCCTGCTTTCAAGCCTGATAAGTGCCTTTCTTGTACATATCTAGTTAGGTTTTACGTTTCAAATAAGTGCTTCGCATTGTGGTTCGTTTGTTTTCTGTTTTGTTCCATCCCCTGACTGTTGTTTTAACGCGGATTGACGTTGTTTTTGTTCTCTGAGTTTTCTAGCGATTCCATGCCCAATGGATAAGCCTAGTCACTGGTTCTCATGTTTAGCAGGAAAACATCCCGCAAAGGTCGCCAGAATTGTTGCCTCTATTTCACCTATAGTCAAATCAGGCAAGATAATCAAATGTTAGATCTTCAGAGGCTAGTGGGACATTCACACGAGGGCAAACACTCTACATCTATTGCTAGGTCACGAGGACCTCAGTGGGAGAAGATACCTTGGGAGGATTTGGCATGAAGATCATCCAAGGAGAGAGTCGGCAAGACTCTCCTACTGTCTGGCCGACTGACCGTTTCGATTCATTCCATCTTGAGCAGGTCATTGAGACCTAGTTCCTGTCATGCTGAACGAGCCTGCAGAGCCTATCGCTGTGACAGGAAGGGGTCGGTATGACCTTTTATCGCGCAGGTCTATCTGGCCGAAAGTCCGTTCAATCGTAAAAGTCGGGGAGACACTCGGCAAACAGGGGCTTCGGGGTAGCTTCCAGCATTCAACAAAAGGTCTCGACGTGCAGAGGAGGTCTTATCGAAGGATGAAGGCTTAAGGCCTCGATATGCTTTGCCTTCGGCAGGAGTCTCGCCAATACTAGGATGGGCCCTCACCAAGACAAAATCAGTTCGGCAGGAATCTTGCCGAAACATAAGGATGGCTCTTTGAGCAGACAGGAGGAACTCGGCGAGAAGTTTCACCGACTTGGTGATGTCTTGCCGACAGAGGAGGCAAGTCTCGGGACAGGTTTGGCCGACTAAGTCTCCCCGGCATAAAGGAAAGGAGGGCCTTCGGTATGACTAGGTGATATCGCTGAGATGTCTTAGCGATTTCACAATGTCTCCCCGAACCGAAATGGAGCTCGACAAAGTCAAGGGCTCGTTATAGAGTCTCTGCGAGCGAAGAAGTCTTACCGATCGAAAGGAGGCCCCACTAGAACACAAGAGGTCTCGCCAACAGTTGAGGATGTCGCCCGGAGGTCCTGCCGACAACGAAAAGTCCTTGCAACATGCAGGGTGTTATCAACAAGAGTCTCACCGAGCAGTGGAACCTCCAAAATGAAAAAAGCGGTTTCGGCCAAAAGAAGGGTTCTCAGTGAAATTTCTTGTTGAGACGGAAATGTCACCCTGACTCAAAGAGCCTTCGGTGTAACGAAATTTTCGCCGAGATGTCCCGGCGATAAGGTGAGGTCTCACTGACAACGGAGGAATCTTCGGCGTAGCACAAAGAGCTCGGGAAGACTTCTTCCCGACCGGTGGGAGTCAGGCTGAAAGCAAGGAGGTCGGCCGAGGGTTCGTACCTCGGCATGAGTCTTACTGAGTAGCGAAGCCTTCAGAACGAAAAGGAATTCACCAGGAGGAGGGGGAGTTCTACGTAATGTCTCGGCGACACAAGGGGTCACGTCGATAGCAGGGGATCCCCATGTGACTCATTAACCCTCTGATCTCTTGGCGATAACGGTGTCTTGCCGATGGCTCCAGTAGCATTGATATGATCTTTTGGGCTCGCTGGGATCTCTTAGCGATGGCTCCATGTTTTGACGATGCTGCGAAGGGCTTGGATTGCATCGGTGAGACACTTCTAGTGTCTCGCCAAAATGCAATCGAACTGAGGAATTTGACCGCTCGGGAGTCTACGTGTAGTTCGCTCAGCCAATCAGAGGGGTCTTAGGGTCAACCGTGGCAGTCTAAGGAACGTCAAAGTGGTGAGGGCGACGTGTA
>VDFB02084612.1:0-10129 GCA_007258455.2 Sequoia sempervirens
TCAGGGTTTGGCTAAACTGATGGCAGAGGCAAATATTGAAGCAAATTAGATTTGCAATGTAGAAGAAGAAAATGTAATTGCAAGCATTGAGCACACTCAATGGTATACATATATCATGTATTATCTTAAATACATGAAGTGTCTAGAGGGAATGAATGACAACCAGAGAAGAACGCTGAAGTTGCAGGCATCTAAATATGTTTTTATGGATGGAGATTTATTTTGGAAAAACAGGGATGGTGTATTATTATTATGTCTAGATGAATTTCAATCTAAACATGTTTTGAGTGAAATGCATGGAGTGTGTGCAGGGCATTACTCAGCAAAGACAATAGAACATAAAATTCTTAGGGCAGGGTATTATTGGCCTAAGATTTTTAATGACTCTTTTGCATATGTGAGAAAATGTGAAGCTTGCCAGAAGTTCTCTGGAAAACTAAAATATTAGGGAGCTTTTCCACTTCGACCTTTGCAGGTTGATGCCCCTTTTCATCAATGGGGAATTGATTTCATTGGAGAAATACAAGAAAAATTAAGTGGTGGACATAGGTGGATATTGGTGGCCACTGATTATTTTACCAAGTGGGTAGAGGCCATCCCAACTAAACAAGCTACAAGTAAGGTGGTGACAAATTTCCTGATGGATAATATCATTACTAGATTTGGTACACCAATGAGGTTGATTACTGACAATGGGATGTGTTTTAGGTCAGATGAATTCAGAGGCTTTTGTAGCACATATGGTATTGCCATTTCTTATGCAGCCCCTTATCATCCACAGGCTAATGGACAAGTGGAATCTAGCAATAAGAGTCTTTTGAAGATTATAAGAAGGATGCTAGGTCAGAACAAGAAGGCTTGGGATTCAAAATTAAGACTAGTTTTATGGGCTGATAGAATTACGGTGGAGAAGGCAATTGGGAAGTCTCCATTTAAGTTAGTGTATGGAATACAAGCCAAGATGCCTTTGCAAAACTTGTTACCAGTTTACAAGTTTGTTCTTTAGGAAGATTTGGATATTCCTGAACCCATGGAGGAGAGAATGGAGCAGTTAGAGAAACTGGATGAAATAAGGAGAGTGGCTCAAAATCAAAATATAAAGTTGCAGACACAGATGAAATATTTATTTGAAAAAAGGGCAAAGGATAGGAAATTTGGAGAGAGTGATCTAGTACTGATGTGGAATGCAAGGTGCCAGGAGAAGGGAAAACATGGGAAGTTTGAAGCCTTATGGCTAGGGCCTTTTGTGGTGATTGGAAAGAAAGGAAAAGACTCATACTATCTGCAGAATATCGCTGGTGAGGATCAGGAATTTCCTATACATGGGAAATTTCTAAAACATTTTTTCTCTTGAAGTAACACTGAGGATTAAGAGTTGCCAGTGCATGGACAACTCTTGATGATCCTCTTTGAAATTATTTTCCATGCACAATAGTTTAGGAAATAAAAGGAGCAGGATTTGCAAGTACAAGCACAATCCTAATTTTCCTTCTTTTGAAATAAATTTTCCATGTATAGTAGTATAGGGTCTCATTCATTTCCATTGCCATCTATTCAATCACTTTGAGTTTGGTCTACTCACCTAGAAATCTGAATCCTTGCAATGCTTTCACTATCATTCATCCCCAGACGAAGCCACTATTAGAACTGTAATTTTTTAAAAATTTTACAGTCTATTGCATCTAAGAGTTTCTAGCATTGAGTCCTCATCATAAGCATAAAAGTACCTCTTTGTATTGTCTTGCTTATTTTCTGTCATAAAATCCATTGAATCCATCAAGTCTTTCATATTTCATTAAAGGACCTGAATCGGAAAGACATGGTAAAAGTCTCCCCAACCTGAATTTTTGCTAATGTATGTTTGTTGCAAACTATCGACAGGACAATTTTCTTTTTTCGGCGACAAAAGAAGTCATTTCGACAAAGGGAATCATTGTTGGAGTGAAGTCATAGAGAATATATTGTGTTTCGTCAACCGA
This sequence comes from Sequoia sempervirens, assembly GCA_007258455.2. Taxonomy (NCBI): domain Eukaryota; kingdom Viridiplantae; phylum Streptophyta; class Pinopsida; order Cupressales; family Cupressaceae; genus Sequoia; species Sequoia sempervirens. The sequence goes on from VDFB02084612.1 coordinate 1,980, forward strand.
CACATGTGGAAGTATATCGGTCAAGCTAAAGGTATTTGGGAGAATGTCTTGGCAAAGTATTTTTTCTTGCCGACAGGCATATATAAAAAATATATCAGCATATGTTGGGGCATCGATGTAATGTCAGGGTGAAAACAATATGTCATACCGACTAATGCACAAAGGGGTTGTTTCAGCCTGACTATTTGGTATCGGCATGAACTCATAATGAAATCATTTTGTCTTACCGATTGGCTTGTAAACAAATGTCTTGGTAAGACTTATGTGCATTAGGGAAGGTCTTAGCGAAGTGGCTATTGTTTGGTTGAACCAAGTTCAAGGGTATTCAAAGGCTATCGGTGAGAAGTTATAGAGTCTTGTTGATTCAAAAGTTATGCCGATAGATATGTGCATCGCCAGGAGAAGAAGTCTTCGGTATGAGCTTTACCGAGGTTTGAAAGATATGCTGACAGAGTATTTCGGCGTGAGTCTTGCCAAATGGAGTAATTAGGAGGAGTGGATTTGGCTAGACATTTGGTATCGGTATGAGTCTTTCCGAGTTCTCAGAGTCTTACCAATGGAATTTATTTCATCGGTAGGATTAGTTTCATTGGCGAAAGGGTGATCTTGTAATGAACCGGACCAATTTTTTTTTGATTTTTCACAAATGATTACAATGCAACACACACCCGTTAAGGTTAGCATAAACCAAAACGATGCAGAAAGTAACTCTAACCAGAATGTACACCAGGATCCCGATGTGGGCAAGGTGTGAGCATTGGTCAGAGGATCTCAAAGGAAAATGTTGAATAAGAACTCTAACCACGAGATGCGCTGGTAAACGATGAGCATTCAGTCAGAGGATCCCTATCTAATGCAATACTAAAAATTAGCTCAACACCAAGTATGTGCTACTCGATCCGTGATTAATAAGAGTCGACCATATGGTGGAGACTTAGTAAATTACAAAGCAAAACAAGTAAATAGGCGGCAAGCCAGCCTCTTCCACTTATTCAGTGGGGATGTACAATAACTCAATTTGCAAGATCAAGATGAATTGCTGATAGTACTACTAATAGCTTACAAGATAACAGAAAGATCATTTAAATCAGGAGTAATGTCAATTATTCACTACTGCGAATGTGTAGAATGTTTCCAAAGGTAGAATACAACTTTCAATGCTCATGCACTAACCAAGAGACAATTCTCTTAGTTCTGATTTATCAGACCTCTCAACTAGTTGCTATCTTTCAAGCAAGAAGATGAGCCAAAGCTAGGAGGTGTGCTTTCCTTGAAGTGAGTGCCTGAAGACAATTCAGCAGCATAACGGTGTAGTAGACAAAAAGATCCCAAATGAAGAGCTGAGGCTTGATTATATAGGTGAGAGAGAAACATCTAGAAGCTTCCAGAGGGCACCCAAACCCTAATTTCAAATTCACCTTTTCCCTCCAAAAGATGGCGTCCTTTTTCATCAATAAAATATTTCACTTTTTAAAATAAAATCAATCTTCTCAAAAGGGCGTCCCAATTCTTTAGTCTCAATATTTGACATTTAAAATTATAATTTATCTCCTTATGACGCCTTGACCCTCAAAAGTCCCCTTTTTAAAAACAACTTAAAGTTGTACTGCTAGGAAAGGGGTATAATATTAAAATAATAATATTATAATGAAAATACTTATCTCTCCAAGAAAAATGCGCCAAAGGCCATGAACTGAAGTGTCAGCTGAAACAACTGAAGAAGATGACCAACTGAACTGAACCCAAGCTGTCCACTGCCAAAAATAGAATTTACTAAAAATAGTAAATTCGCGAAGTTGCCCGGAATGCCAAACTGAACACACCACTGTGAAGCTCTCTGAAAACCCAGAATGAATCTTCAATCAGAATCCCAAACTCCAAGCAACAACCTCCTCAAAACTAGGAAACCCTAATTTCAACATCCGCATAGCCTACGGGTCTCCGGAATAGGCCAATGGTCAACAGAAACGATCACTGCTGAGAAGGGGACATTACAGATCTTGTCATAGCAACTGGAGAATACATTGAAAAGTACATATCAATAAGACATAAAGATATCTATGAGACATTTCCCCAACTTGGAAATGTCACAGCGACATGAAAACAGAAGCGGTAGCCATCAAGTTAATTCCAGGTGTCAATAAGACCACAGAGTGTCTTGGTGAAAGGTTAAGTAAACATTGCAAAAGGACTTCGCTCCATATTTGAAATTTTCTCACCGATAGGACGTTTGATGCGACAGTGCCAGTTTCAAATAAGCCTTCATTCATGCTTCATTAATGGTGCGACATGATATAACAGCGAATTTTTAATCAATTCTTCAGTACCAAATTGATTGTAGAAGAATTGGCATGTTGAACAGAGATCCGAGACATTTTTTAGTCTGAGGAGCTTGAGCAGAGTACTGTAAGTAATCACTTCTTTGTTTTTCACATTTTGATTCTGTAAGCTTGAAAATGAAGTCTTTTGATTTTGGAAAGGGTAACGGTAGAAAGCTTGGTGAGAGTAGTCAGTCGAAGGGAAAGAAACAAAAGACTGATACATAGCATGAAGGCACTGAAAGGAGGTTGAACCAATACCTTATTGATCAACTACCTAGCTCAGGGCCTAAAGCTAGAAGGTCTACATGACTTAGGGAAAAAATTGATAAGCTAGATGATAAATGCAAGTTCATAGGTGATGTTTGGACTGCTGTGAGAGGGTATGAGCTTTTCAATTTCCACTACTATAGGAGAAACCATTTTGAGCGAGTCTACAATCCATGGAAATTGAATGTAGGGAAATTGGTGTGCCCTAATGTATTCATAAATGTAGAATTGGTAAAACTGCTTGTTGATCATTATGATCCAAAACATAAAGCTATATGTGATCCTTCTGGAAAACCACAGATACATGTTTCAAGAGAAGCAATAGGTGAGGTTTTCAAATTAGAAGGGTTTTGCAATGAGGAAATCAATTGTGAGGAGTTGCAGAAGGAATTTTCAAGAATGGATACAACTTACAAGGGTTGGAGGTTACCAATTCACAGGGTCAAACAGGGTAACAAGCTAGAACCTCTAGAAGATAGTGAGGGGCCTCCCTATCATGTAGATTTTTTTGAACCTTATATGAAGTACACGTATTTCTCAGTGTGTCAGGTGTTGGGGATGGATGCCCCAAAATTCATGTCAGTGGTTCCAATGATCATCACAATAGATATCCAATATCACAACTCCAGGCCATTTGACTATGCTTCATATATTTCTAAGGAGCTTGATTCAGGATTGATGGCTATAGAGAGTGGAGCTTCTATTGTCCATCTTAGAAACTATTCATTATTGATGCACTTAGTGTTATATTTTGGACAGGAGTTAGGTGTATGGCCTCTAGAAATGAGAATTTCTCAAATTGGTAAGGAGGGTGAAGCATTGCCTGTTCAGTTGTGGACTACTATTTGGGACAGCAAGTTTGCTTGTTCTAGTTTCATTCATTTTGAAGAGTATTTTGTAAAGACATTGTATAAATTGTATCATTATCCTTGTAATTATTCATTGACTGATGAGATCAAAAGATTCCTTCGGCCGAAAGACTTCAATGGGCCAATTGATCATAACTGGGGAGACTGGTATATTTGGAGGGAGCTACAGTAATCAGAGTATATGGATTTGAAGATGCTCCTCTCATTTTTCCAAGGACAGTTCCAAATAGGGTTGCATATTTGGAAATTGTCAGACAGATGGATTACTGTAGTGTGATGCATTTCAACTCTATTGAGAAGCAGGCTTTTATGCCTATTCATTGTGTTGGCTAAAGAGGGATATAATTCAATCCTTGATAGATTGTTGCATTATAATATGAAAAGAGGACCAACCAGGAAAAATTTTGATGCTGAAGGATATATCAATTCAGCCAAGGAAAGGATTAACTTTGGAGGGTATCAACATGTACCCTATCCTTTTGATGATATGATCGGGAATCTGGATGAAGATGAAGCAGAAATGGTAGTTGAAAGATATAACCAGGGGCTACAGGATATTTAGCTATTGTCTTCTCGAGATGAGGAAACACCAAGAGCTAATGTGTCATAGGATAGACTAGAAAAGGTATCCAGGATGATGAATCAGTAGTATGTCTGCACAGTTAGAGAACAAAGTATTGAAAGTGGTGATTGTAGACACTGAAAATTGACCTAGGCCCGCAAGCTCCATTTCTCGCCACTTTCATCCTAGCATAATTAAGATACTTAATTATGTTATTCGGTCCATTTTCATTTATTAATTAAATAATTTTAATTATTTAATTAGTTCATGTCTATTTATTCTATCCTGACCGATTAGATAAACTAATTGCGTCACTAATTTCTTCCTCTTCTTCAATAGTTAAATAAATTATTATTCATTTAATTATTGTCATCTTTCATCTATAGTTAAATAATTACCATTAATTATTTATCTATTCATGGTCCTTTAATTCTTCCATAGTTAAACAATTATTAAAATCATTTAACTATCCCATGCAACCTCTCCTAATTAAATAGTTAATCTAAATTAATTATTTAATGTCTAATTTCTATCTCTCCATTTAATTAAATGCTCCTCTTTTCATTTTTTTCAAATAAATAATTTGAATAAATTATTTATTTTCCACTTGTCCATTTCCTCTATTTTCAAATAAATAATTTGAATAAATTATTTATTTTCCACTTGTCCATTTCCTCCATTTTCAAATAAATAATTTGAATAAATTATTTATTTTCCACTTGTCCATTTCCTCCATTTTCAAATAAATTATTTATGCACCACTTGGTCAAAGATAGCCTGTCATAATCCCCTGTCATAACATTCATTTCTTTTCATAGCTTGCATGTCCCTGCATGTCCATGCATGCCTATCCTAGTCTGCATGTCTTTGCATGTCTTCCTGTCATGATTCCTCCAAGAATAGCATATTCTTGGTGCATCAATTCTGGACCATCGACTTTTGAATCCTTGTAGAGGATTAATCTCAGCCGTCCATTTGAAGGTTTGTCTATAAAAGCAACCCTCCTTCTCCAACTTTCTTGCTACCATTTGCAAGTCTTGTAGAAGTATTTCAACAAATCTGAGGGCAAAGTTGCATAACAAGAAGGAGAGCAAGAGAAGGAATCAACTACAATATGGGGAGTACTTTATTTTATTTGCTTTCACTTTGGAATCTCCATTTGTTTGTATTCTCTTGTTTAGATGTGGTTTAATAGTTTAGAGGTGTTGATTGTCACTTTATCTATTCTATTTAATTTTCTAACCTGATCTCACATTTGGTGAACCCGATGTGAATCTTATAATTTTGCAAAGAAATTGGTTTGTTTTCTTATTTGTTTTCATTGTTTTGCAGATTACAGCCAAGAATGCATACGAAATCTTGTCATCTTCATTTGAGCACAAAATGATGGAAACAAAATATTTTTAAAAAATTTCGGGGTTTTGTAGACCTCATTTTCGGCTTTCCGAAACATTAAACGGTTTGAAATTTTGTTAATATTTGAGAAAGTTATGGCCATTTTACTGATTGCAGCTTTTTAAGATTTAGTTATTAAAATCTGATTTTTCTTTTGTTTATAATACTTTTGTTGTGTAGAATTTTGCAAAATGTTTTTTGGGTTTTGAAGCTCTATGTCTTAGCTTTCCATAGATATCTACAATTTAAAGTTTTGTTTAGTTGTGAGAAAGTTATCACTATTTTTAGTTTGCTATTTTCATTCAAGTTTTTTTTTAGTTTACTAATCTTTTGTTTGTAGCGTGTGGCTTTGGAATGGGGCTCCCAAAAATTGCTTCTTTTGGAGCAACAAAAAAATTGAGCTTTTATTTTTATTTTTTAGTTTGCTTTGATTTCCTTTTCTTAGTTTAGTTTAGTCTTTTCATTTTCTAGTTTAGTCATTTACTAACTTTTAGTTTGGTTTTTAATCTTTTGTTCTGACTTAATTTTTTTTGCAGCTTTCTCGTTGGTCCAAGGCATATATTGAAACTACTAATTTGTGGTTTTGCAGCTCCGTTAGTCGAAGACTCATTTCTCAAACAAGGTGTTTGTGATTTCTAGTTTAGGAACACTTCCATCGGTGCATTAAAATGAACATGTGCTTGATTTTGTCTGACTGTGCTTGAAGGTGGTAGGTGATTATGCTCTCACCTTGTGAAAACTAGGTGATCAAAAAACCAGACCCACCTTATTTTTTGTCACCCTCACAACTTAATAATCGAAGTATCCTCTCCCCTTGCACTTTTGAGTGATCCTGGGTGTAAGAGAAACGGTTATTATTTCTAGAAATGAGCCTGCCTTAAGGGAAAAAGTACTCACCTTAAGGGACGACTCGACCGGTAACAGGCTAAAGCCAAGCCACTTCCAGCCGGGATATAAAATGGGTGCTTGAGGAAAGTTCAAGTACCACGAGTGCGGATGTGTCACACGGACGGAGTAGTACTCCCATAAACCTTGTTGAGCGTAACCTCTTCAGGCTGGAGTGCCACCTAATTGGTGATTAATCTCTCGCCCCATGTGTGGCCACTCGAACGGATGCCCTAACTAGACACCTTTTGTTTTAGAGGCCAACCATTTTCAGCCGTTGCTTGGTATAGTGCAGGGTATAGTATCATGCCCAAAGATACTCACTACTGACTCCCTTGAGTAGAGATAGCAGTTCTTGGGAAGTGATGACCCAAGAATCCAAAGTTGGTGTGCCTGAATGATGTTAATGAGCCGTGGAGGGGAGCTAGTGCCACCAAACTTCTAAGCTATCCGCTCTCGAGAAGGAAAGGTGTTTAGCACCAATCCAAGGTATATCGGTGGGCTATATCAAGTATACAAACCCTTGGCCTATTAGTATTGTACTTGTCTCATGTGTGTTTGTGTACACCAAAACATCGTGCTTGTCAAGTGTTTTCTAGATTTTCAAACAATATACAAAATATTCACAAATCTAGACACAAAACCTCAGCCAACTCAGACTTTTCAATAAAACATCAAAACAACAGTCTCAGCCTAGAAGTCTTATGTCAAAACCAAATCATGAAATTGCTCAAATCCCTCATTCCTTGTACACTTTAGCTTGCATCTTACCATAGGGTCATCTTTGCAAATATTTAGCTTCATCCTTAGGCTTCACCATTTTCATTTTCAGTCATAAACTAAAAACTTAGGTCCTCATCTCATTTTGCATATTTTGGATTAGGACAACCTTACCTCACTTTTGCAAAATCTTGAATTTCAAAATTAGGTTATCATTGGACTTAGACGTCATTATCTCCTTTAGTCATTATCCTTTTGTGAGATTCTTCCAACTCAAAAGTCTAGTTAGGAAGACTCACTTGTCATTTGTCCTTGTCATTTAGTCCTTCAAACAAGTCCTTTGATATTCCAAAATTGAGATATAGATCAAGCATAGGGTGGTTAGGCAACCTTCTTCCAAATCATTTTAGACCTTTGCATTTGCATACCTTAGATATTCAAATCATTTTAGTCCTCACCTTGCATATCTTTAAAATCCAAAATATTGTCATCATAGTCCTCATTTGGCATCTAGACTTTGCATTGGTCATTTCCTTAACCAAAATTTTCACTTTACTCCTCACTTTCACCTTGGAATTTGACATCCTTTCTTAACAATTTATCACCTTGCATTAGTCATTTTCCTTTGGAAAACATCATTATCCTGCACCATTGGCATCCTCCAAATACAAAACAAAAGAAAATTAGTGTCATAACTTGTCATCTTAGTCTTCATTGTCCTTTGGCATTAGTCATTTCTTTAGACAACATTGTCATATTGCATCCCTTATTGTCAAAAAAATCCAAAAACATAGTGTTGCATTGTCATCCTTTATCCAAAAAATCCAAAAAAACATAGTCTTGCATTATCATCTCTTTGCATCGTCATCCTAGTCACCTTGGATTTTGGCATACTTGCATTATCATCTCTTTGCATTGTCATCCATTATCACACAAAAAGACAAAAACATAGACTAGTGTCATACTTGCATTGTCATCATCTTCATTTGAGCAATTTCCTTGATGGTTGAAACAAGACTAGGCTTTAAAGATAGAGAGAACAAATGAAAAAATTTGGACAAGATTTCAATCTCAACATTGATGATAACACTTATGACATGAACCAACATTGGACTTTTTCTGACCCATTTC
>VDFB02084613.1:0-13312 GCA_007258455.2 Sequoia sempervirens
TCTTGTCAAATCTTTGTATCTTTGGCATTATACCCATTGTGGAGATTTGAAAGATATTGTTGTTCTATATGGATGGATGAATTGCAGTTAAATGTCCTTTCTTTTGAGGGAAAATATGCTTAGGGTTAGTAATTAGTTCACCATTGGTTTATGGTTTTGGTTATTAGTGTGTATTGACCAATGAGGAACATTTAGGTAGATCCTTTGTTTAATAGGTAAGCTCTATGGTCTTAGTAAAAGCCTTGGGCAAGTGTTCTCTATTTATCTAAAAACACGAATTGTAAAAGAGCTATTGGAAAACAAATCCTATTCATGGTTGGCTTGATGAAAGTCTTGTTGGAAACTTCAAACAAATAGCCTCTACAAAATGTTGTTGGTTATTATGCGTGAATCCATGCCTCTCTTTTAATAGTTATTAGGTAGGACACCACATTTTGTGACATCCCCTTTAATTAGCTTATCTTAATCACTTAATTACTATATTACTTGTCTAATAACAGGTTATTAGGTTATGTTAACTATTACTTGAAGGGTAATTAAGAAAATTGATTATAATGATGATGATTGATTATGTGTTCTAATTTATAAATGCATCATGAATTTTTGACATTTTCTCATACTAGAGAGAGAGATAGTATCATTGGTGAAAAGTTTCTAGCAAGTGGAGGTAGCTTGTCATGATGGAATTACACACAAGCACTTAGGCTCATGTAGTTAGGTTGCATATGTGTGTGAATAAGACTAAAACCTATAATTGCATTATTTTGTGAATGTTGTATATACATATTTTCAAATGAAATATTTTTATATAGATCTAGATTAATTAGATACTCCGAGGAGCTCATATTAACATTGGATCATGAGTCAGATCTAACACAAGAATGTGTTACTTGTTTGATTTGTTTGCATTCCAACATTCTATAAAAATGGATCAAAACTAAAATGAGAAAATAACGCTTTTTTAATTATTGTATAATAGAAAATTTAAAAAAAAAATATTAAATAAACATTAAATTTTATTAATACTAGTAATAATTATTACATTTTAAATATTAGTATTGTTAATATTCTTATTTACTTAAAAAAGGTAAAACCTAGAAAATATTTCCCACATGCCTTTTGGATATTCCACAATTTATATGCATGCTATCATGGAAGCATACTAGCAAAGGTTGTGAAATCTATTTTTTTTAAGACTTGCCAGTTGCATTTGGCTGGAAACAATAAAAGGTTTCAGAGAGTTTAGAAAAAAAGGGGGAAATTTATTTTTTTCACAAAGGCAATACTTGTTCAACAAGCACAAGACCACAACAAGGAAAGAATGGAATCAAACTATTTTTTATTTAAATTTATTAGTTGTTTATTTATTTATTTTTATGCAGAGAATTGCAAACTTTATTTAGCTCTATGTTCTTGTTGCATGATAGATCATTATTTTGGAGTAGTTATGAACCATATTGTAAACTTTTTAAGAGTAAGGTTGACATGTTATCATTAAGAGGAGGATGCTAGTGATTTTCATCATCAAAATTCTGAATTTTAAGATAAATGCTAAGTTATGAATTTATATACCTGCATAAGTATAAGATTATCCTATTATCAAATTGGTGTTTTAGATCAACTAGTGGACTGAATTGTAGACAAAACTGCTCTCATGTGTTTAAGATTTTAGGAAACTCCTTTCTAGGTTTTGTTCTTTGTTCTTCCATATTTTCAAAACATTTTGAAGTTTTGAATTTGGCCTAATAATGCAAAATTTATGGTTGTTCAATGATTTCATTTTTCATTGCAATCAACATATTGAGATTGATAAGTGATTATATGAATTTAATGGGTATTATCTTTATATATAAATGTGTTCAATGGATGAATGCATTAGATATGCATTGCATTAGCATATAGGTGTGTTAGGTTGATATTGATTCACATAGTGAATTAGATTTCATCATGCATGTTGGCCACATATTGCTAGATCCTTTGTGATGGGTTAGGATTCTCTAGTTGAGTAGCATGGGGAAGCTAATGCTTTGTGGTAGGGTGGATATCACCTCAATGATGCTCTCTCTTCCCTCCGCTTCAACTTATAGAAGGATTTGGTATATGATATATAATGCAAATGATGATATATTGTTATTTTGTGTTTTATTTATTTATATGAGTAAATGTCTCTTACTTGAATACTTATATTTGTCATTTATGTACAACACGATATATTTAAATTATTATGAAAGAGAATGGTTGTTATAATTATATTATTTGTATATGATATCAATCTGATTTCAAAATGTGCATACTAGCAATTGTAACTTATTATGATTTGAGTTTATACTTGTGCCAAGGAATTGTAAATGGACTTGTGATCATGGTAATAGGTGTAGAATCATTCTACATACTAGAAAAAGAATAGTTAACTATTGACTCCTTTGGACTGGTCTTACATTATCTTCATGTTTTCACTATTTTCCTTGTTTTATTAGTGATTAATTGAGTGGATGTTACATATGGTATCAAAGCTATGGGTTCAACACTAGGGCCTAGAGTCTACTACACTAAAGTTGCATTTCTTTTGAGAGTTTAGAAAAGTCATAGAATTGTGGAGATATCTAGATGAGTTTGAGTCTTTTTATTTCCTAGACGCTTCAGTATAGGAACCAAATAAGGAGATTATGATCAATGACTAGAATCTAGTAATTTAGAATGAAATTGATATATTACTTGTTGTGTATGAAAGGCAATAATCAATTATGTGAGTGCATGATAAAATGACATCAAAAGCATGTTGTTTGAATGTTGATTGATTGAAAATATACTTAAATAGAATATACTTGGTGATTGAAGTATTCCATGATTATGGCTTACTCATGAGCTTGATATGTGTAGGACATCATTATGGTTGTATTTTGAACATTGTATGTGAACTTCTAAATATGTTAAGCTCACTATTATGGTTGCTATTTGATTTAACCTTTTGCTATGAGTGAGTTTGAACTTAATCTAAGTGATGTATTCATGAAATTCACATTAGTCAAGGAGCAATACTATGGTGCTCGAGATTGAAAATAGGCAAGGATCATACTATGCCAATGATGGATGTTCTTGATTGCTTAGTTGTCAATGGAAAAGAAGAGATCATCTAATAAAGAATAGGTAGGTAACAGCTGGACCAACCTCATATTATATTTTAAATGGCCTATCTTGATGTGGAAAATGGCATCTTAGATTATCAAAGATAGGTAACATTTTGGGAGCATGAAGTGATATGAACTTATGTGTCATTGAATTTGTTTATACATTAATGCATCCCTAAGTATTTGTGTAAATTCCCTAGGGTTGTGCATTGATATGTTGATCATACTTGTGCTATTAATGACATCAACTAGTATGGGATGCTTGATTCTTGTTATAGTAGGCTTATGTGATTATGACTCAAATAGTGGGGTTGATAAATGCAATAGGTTGCATTCATTTCCACTTAACTTATTTTTCCTTAACTGTGAACATGTGATGTATTGTGTAGATTATCACATTGGATATTTATGATGTATGATTGAGATAGTCACTATTGTAATGTGATGTATACATGAGCTTGTCACTATTGTATTGTGATATGCATATGAGCCAATCATGGTTGCACTTGCGATGTGCATATTAATTACTCACTATGTATATGTGATGTGTATGAGTTAGTCACCTTATGTATGCATGATGTATAATGGAGCTACTCATTTTGTGTATATGTGACATATGTTGAGGCTAGTCGTTATGTATATGTGAGGTGTCACTCCCTATGGAAATTCAAGAATTATGAAATGATATGACCCTTGTGTATTAAAGTATGTTTGCACACTACTAATTAGTATACTTCAGATAATGTTGTGACATCTTTTCCAAAGATTGTGCCATATGCATTAGATGAGGCTATATGTTGATAATATTGATGCTCCTACTTGTGATGTCCATGATATTATTCATGGTGATGTTGTGGATTTAATGTGCTCAATATTTCATTACTTAAGATGCTTGGCAAGCTCATTTGGATACAATTTTTAATGAGTTATGATGTTGATTATTTTATTTATGAAATGCCTGGTATGATATCACAATTGATAGTGAGCCAAGAGAAACTATGGTTTGGTTATGAACACTAAATATCATGGAACTAATCAAATATATTTAGGTACAAGGAAGTATGTATGATAAGATGAAAATAATTATGATTTCTTATAAAAGAGGGGCATGTGTTGGAAAGGTGCTAAGTGGCTCCCAGGTTATCTTGAGGGTGTACATAGAGAATAAAATGCTTTGGCCAAAGCTTGAGTCACTTCATGAGTGAAAAGGAATTTGTGTAGTTATTTATGCTAGAAAGCAGTTAATCAGTTGCAAGTGTTAGTTACTTCATGATAGCATAGATTTCAGACATGTCGTGACGAGATGGACATATTGTTTAGGTCACATGCGAGTAGGCATGAACATGACAAGATGAACATATTGTCTAGGTCACATGATTGATAAGATGAACATTCATGCTGAGATGAACATATTCATTCACAAACTCTTCAGGTCACATGTGAGAATTCATGAATGATAGATGAACACATTCACAGTGTCATATATGAGAAGGTATGAATGATAAGAACTTATTCTTTTGTGTAAAATTGTATGAAATTTTGAATGAGATAGTTTGATTATCATCTAATGAAAGATAAATAATTTATATTTATTTTTAATTTATTTTATTTTATTTATTTGGCAATATATTGCAAAGGATAGGCATAAATTAAGATGATAAATGTTTTTATAACAACCAATCACACTTAAAGAGATGAAAAAATGGTCTCAAGATTTGAATGTAGGAGAATCCCAAGTTTCACTTGTATGATTGAGAATATTTTATTACTCTCTTAATTTGTAGTTTGGATGTGTAGCTATACTTTCAAATGAGGAATAAGTAATGTTGTCCAAGGATAATAAATTAGGAGTATGTGAATTTCATGAATGATCAAGTCATGATCCAACATAATGATATGTATTCTACTCTAATAGTGATTCATTTTACAATCTTAATATGATTTCTTTTACATAATAATGATTGGGTTTTGAAATGATCCACCATTGAGATCTTGTGAGATATTTAATCTTATTTACAAGCTAACACCAATGCAAGTGTTTGATTGGTGGTTAGACCTATGGACCATATTAGGTACATTGTTGATAAATTCCTAGCAACATGGTCAATGATCAACTATAAAGGTCTGATAGCACAAGTATGAATTTTACATTTTGTTTAACGATGTAGAATAATGTTGATTCTGAATACTTGACATTGTGATAATCACCTTTATATCGTATAGTCAATGGTGACATGACTATCCTTAGGGGGAAATACATGTCACATCCCTTTAATTATCTTATCTTAATCACTTGATTACTGCATTACTTATCTAATAACAAACCGATTAGAAAGATAATTTGCTATGTTAACTAATACTTGAAGGGTAATTAAGAAAAATGATTATAATGACAGATTAATTATGTGTTCTTAATCTCATAAAATGCATGAATTGTTTAACATTTTCTCACATTGGAGAGAGAGAATTTCATCTGGGAAAAGGTTCTAGCAAGTGGAGGTAGCTTGTCATGATGGAATTACACACAAGCACTTAGGCTTCGTGTAACTTTACGTTGCATATGAGTGTGAATAAGACTAACTTTTATAATTGTATTATTTTGTGAATGGTGTATATACATATTTTCAACATGAAATATTTTATATAGATCTAGATTAATTAGATACTCGAGAGAACTTATACTAACATTGGATTATGAGTCACACCTAATACAAGAATTTGATTTTTTTGCATTCCAATATTCTATCAAAATGGATCCAAACTAAATGAAAATGTAAATAACGTTTTTCTAAATTATTATTATAATAAAAAATTAATAATAATTAATATTAAATTAAAAAATATATTTTAATACTTAAATAATATCATAAAGAAATAGAATTAATACTAGTAATAATTAATACATTTTAAATATTAGTATTGTTAATATTCTTATTTATTTAAAAAAGGTAAATCTAGACAATATTTCCCACGTCCCTTGTGGATATTCCAAAATTTGCATGCATGCTATCGTTGAAGCATACTAGCAAAGGTTGTGAATTTTTTTTTTTACACTTGCCAATTGCATTTGGGTGGGAACAAATAAAGGTTTTAGAGAGTTTAGAAAAAAAAGGGGGAAATTCATTTTTTTCCACAAAGGTAATACTTTTTCAGCAAGAAAAAGACCACAACAAGGAAAGAATTGAATCAAACTATTTTTTATTTAATTTTATTAGTTATTTATTTATTTATTTTTGTGCAGAGAATTGTAAAATTTATTTAGCTCTCTATTCTTGTTGCATGATAGATCATTATTTTGGAGCAATTATAAATCATATTATAAACATGTTAAAATTAAGGTTGACATCTTATCATTAAGAGGAGGACCATGCTAGTGATTTTCATCATCAAAATGTTGATTTTCAAGATCAATGCTAAGTTATGCATTTATATAGGCATAAGTATAAGATTATTTTATTATCAAATTGCTATTTTAGATCAACTAGTGAACTGAATTGTAGAGAAAACTACTCTCATGCATTTAAGATTTTATGAAAACCCTTTCCATTTTTTATTCTTTGTTCTTCCATCTTTTCAAAACATTTTGAAGTTTTGAATTTGGTCTAATAATGCAAAAGTTATGATTGTTCAACGCTTTCCTTTTTCGTTGCAATTAGCATATTGAGATTCAAAGGTGATTATATGAATTTAGTAGGTATTATCTTTATATACAAACATATGTTCAATGGATGTACATCATTAGAATATGGTATAAAAGGACATAATAACCAGCGGAATAACCCTAGACATAATAACCCCATCATAATAACCCAAAAAAAAAATAACCCAGGGTCATAATAACCCATGGAAAAAATAACCCGTGGTCAAAATAACCCATGGATAGAATAACCCATGTAATTTATAAATTTTGTTTTCCTTTCTCTATATTCTTATGGGGATATTTTTTCCATGGGTTATTTGGCTTGGAGTGTATAACCTAAATTATTTTGTCCTTGGGTTGTGTGGGGATATTTTGTCTAGGGTTATTTTGAATGGGTTGTGTAATGCTTGCTTAACCATTGATATGTCACGGTGTATTAGCATATAGGTGTGCTAGCTTGATAGTGATTCACATAGTGAATTGGATTTCATCATGCATGTTGGCCACATATTGCAAGATCCTTTGTGATGGGTTGGGCTTCTCTAGTTGAGTAGCATAGTGAAGTTAATGCTTCATGGTAAGGTGGATATCACCTTGATGATGCTCTCTCTTCCCTCCACTTCAAATTATAGAAGGAGTTGGTATAGGTTTTATAACACAAATGATAATATATTGTTATTTTATGTTTTATTTATTTAGATGATTAAATGTCTCTTACTTGAATACTTATATTTGTCATTTTTGTACAACGCGATATATTTGAATTCTTATGAAAGAGCATGGTTGTTATAATTAGATTGTTTGTATATGATATCAATTTGATTTCAAAATCTGCATACTAGCAATTGTAACTTATTATGATTTGAGTTTATACTTGTTCCAAGGAATTGTAAATGGACTTTTGATAATGGTAATAGGTGTAGAATCATTCTACATGCTATAAAAATAATAGTCAATTATTGACTTGTTTGGATTGGTCTTACATTATCTTCATGTTTTCACTATTTTATTAGTGATCAATTAAGTGGTTGTTACACATTTTTCATAGACAATGTCTATCATATTAAAATCTCCACACATAACGAAAGTGGTGACTAGAATTGAATTATTAATCCCTCTATAAAGATAATATCTATCCATAACATCATTCAAGCCATAAACATCAATAAACCCAAACAAATGATTATAAATATTGATAAGGGTTCATAGATCTTGGTTATTGGGGTCACATCCTTGGACCACTAAATTGTGGTATTATTTAGGAGATAAAAGGGTGACAACACCACACCATCCTACTTCATACTAACTACTAAACACATTTCCAAAAGCCATATAATATGACAAAAAGCAAAAAGAAAAAAAAAAATTAACCTTTTGAAAAAAAAGAATTTCTTTTGTTAAAAAAATCATAAATAAATTATTTTATAGATTCTATCAACCCCCTAACATTCTAGGAAATACAATTAATTAGTAGGTGTTTGAGAAGTATCTCCAAAGAATCTAGCTATGTACCAAAATAGAACTATTATGCAATATCATTTCATAGGCTTCAAAGATTCCAAATTGGAAGTTAAGATGTATCTAGTATTGCTTAGTTAGAAATTATGCATCCTATAACTACCCCGGTGGACTATGAGACCTCTTTTTCTTGGCAAGAGGAAGTGAAATAGGATAACAATATGAGCCAAGGCTGACATGATACTAGCCAACGACCCTATTCTGGACTGAGGGCCCTCTCTTCATGTTATAATGTCTTTTGGTGCATTTTATATAAGGTCATGATTGGATTGTCTGAACACTAGTTGTTTCTGGTAAGAATTGTGAACTCTATCATTGATCTCCTAAAGATCGGATTAAAGATCACAATGAATTTTATTGTGCCAATTGGAACATGACTTTGATTTTTTTCATTGCCTAAAATGGTTTGTTTATACCGGCGATTGAAGGTTTGGTATGTTTTTAAACCATCGTTCGACTATATTCCCATGATTTTCAATCCGAATCCATTTATGCCTTGACTTAGTATGAATTTCACATTCACGTGTTTACATTTGGCCTATATCACGACGTTTCATCTGTTCCCACTATGCCAATAGCACAAGTGTTACAGTTGGCCTTTCTGCACATTTTAGACCCTAAAAGTGCTCTAGATTTCTTAATGGTGTTAATAATGTGAATAATTAGACTCTACATGTATATTTTAATTATTGATTATTAAATAATACATCGAGTGTTTTAGATTGTGAATTTTTTTTGGTGAAAATATTATTCTTATACAAGCCATTGTGTTATGGCATATTGTTTCTGTATTTGTTTTCTTTTAATTATATGATTAGTTTAATTTTTACACATACCTCTACTCATAAATTAGTGTAGGAAGTATATTTTTTACCTCTTCCTCATAATTTCCCTCTCATGTATTTAACTAAATAAAAGATTAGACTATTGATTAATTTACTAATAGTTTTTGATAATGTACTCATATTTACCAATAAGACAACTTCTAAACAAATGAGATATCCTAATGAAGGCCTTGATGAAAAGCAAGTTTGAGTTCTTCAGGGACAAGTTGGGTGTTGTGCAGAACACCTTCCTCGCTAAGAGGGAGTGTTGATTTTTGTAGCTTGAAAGGTGGGATATGGATTTGTTTTAAAGCAACTCAAGATTAGATATGCTTTAAAACAATTCGAGTTGGATTTTTAGCACAGCAGGATTTTTATTCTTTAAATAGAATGTTTCTGAGTTTGTGAGGATAAGATAAATCCAAGAGTGGGATTTTATTCTTTAATAGAATGTTTCCGAGTTTGTGAGGATAAGATAAATCCTAGAGTGATTTTATGTGTAATTAAAGCCAAAGAAAGCAAGGAAAGTTTCTTTCCTTGCACGCTAAGTAAAGCAGCTAGGCTCTATAAAAGTAAGATTGTTGTAGCAAACTCATATTGTATTTTCGAAAGAAAAGTTTGCTGTTAGGTTGAATAGAAGATCCAACATTCGCAGGTTTTTCCCCACATTGGGGTTTCCTGGGTAAATTTGTGTTATTGTCTTTTTGTGTTTGGCTTCATGTTATTTTTGCTTCCGCTGTTATTAGTTGTTATTTAATCCAGTGTATTAATTGCTATAAATCAGATTTCTTTTTGTGAATTTATTACGAATTAATACATGGCGGGTTATAAGAATTTAACATGGTATGTCGAGCTCCTAAAAACTTTGAATACGAAGCCAAGATTTGTAACACATATTTCAAGAAAAAAAATCATTTTTTCATCTTCAGTTCTTTTTGTGGCTATGGCAACTAGCATTTGATACGAGGACAGGCTCGAGGGTGTGTCTGACTTCTTGTAGTGGAAGGTTCAGATTACATCTGTTCTCAAGGAGAATAGGTTGTGGATCTATGTTACCACAGAAGTGACTCCACCAACAAATGATCATGTTGCCTTAGATTCACATGAAGTTAAAGAGGCCAAGGCTTAGAGGATTATCCTAGATGGAGTAAGAGATCGTTTAATTCCTCATTTATCAGGGAAAGACACTGCTAAGGAGATGTGGGATACACTCACAAAACTTTATCAGAGCGACTATCAGAGTCGTAAGATGATGCTCAAGGACAAATTACATAATACCAAGATGTCCAAAGGCGAGAGTGTGACCTCTTACTTGTCCAAACTGACACAGGTCAGGGATGAGCTTGCTGCTGTTGGAGAGATGATTAAAGAAGATGAGTTGGTGCGTATAGCCTTGAATGGCTTTTCAAAGCACTGGGAAGTGTTTGTCAAGTGTGTTGTCGGTAGAGATCAGCTACCTGATTGGGCAAGACTTTGGGATGATTTTGTTCAGGAGGAGATCCGTGAAGGTGCTCATCGAGGAGATCAGACGAAGAAGGGTCAAGATGAAGAAAATCTTGCTCTTGCAAGCAAGGGTAAGAAGAAGTCAAATAAAGAGCAATCAGAAGCTTCTTCTTCCAAGAGTGGGAAGAAGAAAGATCTGAGCAAGATTAAATGTTTTTGCTGCCATCAGATGGGTCACTATGCCAGTCAATGTCCAAATAAGAAAAATAAGGACAAGCAGAAGAAGCAATTTGCTGCTACAGCAGAGGTGGACGAGTTTGCATCACGATTTGAGAATGAGTTTTCACTCATTGCCTGTCTCTCAAGTTCAATTGCCAACAGGGTATGGTATATTGACAGTGGGGCTTCTCGCCACATGACGGGAGTCAGAGAATGTTTCACCAAGTTGGAGGAGAAGAAGCTGGATTTCTATATTGAGCTCGGAGATAATGCCAAGTACCATGCAACTGGTATTGGCACCATCAAGTTTCAGAGGGAGTCTGGAAAACCTTTGTTGGTGGAGGATGTGTTGTATGTCCCTGGCATGACAAAGAATTTAATCTCAGTTTCTGCCTTGGAAGACAAGGGTTACATCATGACCTTTGAGAGGGGAAAAGTCTATATTCTTCCCAAAGATTCCAAGATTACAAAAGTGATTGGTGTTAGGCATGGCAGCTTGTTTTGGTTACAGTTTGAGCCAACACATGCGTTGGTTAGTAGCTATAAAGGTATAGGAGAATTTTGGCACAAGAGGATGGCTCACCTTCACCATGGAGCACTTAATATTCTTAAGGAAATAGTGACGGGACTGCCTGAGATGAAGACAGAAAAGCACAAGGTGTGCAAAGGCTGTGCACTTGGGAAATATGCCAAGACTAGTTTTCCAAGCAACGACACTAGATCCAAAGGCATTTTGGATCTTGTACACTCAAATGTGTGTGGGCCCATGTCAAAAACATCCTTGAATGGGTATGGGTATTATGTTACCTTCATTGATGATTTCTCTAGGAAGAGGTGGATATATTTCATGAAGAATAAAGATGAGGTCTTCAGTAGGTTCAAAGAGTTTAAGGCTCTCGTGGAGAACCAAACTAGGAAGAAGATCAAAATACTGAGGTCTGATAATGGAGGCGAGTATACCTCGAATGCCTTCAAAGATTTTTGTGCTCAGAAAGGTATCAAGAAAGAGTTGACAGTTCCGTACAACCCTCAGCAGAATGGGGTTGCTGAACGGAAGAATAGAGCTATCATTGGAGCAGCCAAGGCCATGCTTCATGATCAGGATCTGCCTTGGTTCTTATGGGTAGAAGCTTGCAACATAGTTGTGTATCTGCACAATAGGAGCCCTCACAAAGTGTTGGGAAAATTGACTCCAGAAGAGGCATTCACTAGTAAGAAACTAGATTTGGGGCATATTCGCATCTTTGGATGCCTTGTGTCACGTGCTGTTGAGAGAACCAGAAGTTGGAACCTCTTGCCCGGAGAAAGGGTATCCTTGTTGGAGTGATGAAACTTCTAAAGGCTTATCGGGTTTACATTCTACTCGGGGAAAAGTGGTTACTTAAAAGATGTGAAGTGGCGAGGAAAGAAAGGAGCTCTTGGAAGTCAAGTAACTTGATGAATGAGGAGAACACTCCTACATGGTTGAGAGTGCTTCATTCACAAACTGAGTCATAGAGTTGGAGAGAGAACAAAAGCGGGATGATTAGATAGAGGAACAAATAATTGCTTAGCCTCATATTCCTATTACTAAGAAGAGGAGAAACAAGGCAGTTGAGCAAACATTGAGAGAGGCTCAAGAATATGTAGGTGATCCTCAAGATTCAGTCAGACAGAGAAGGGCTCCTAGACGTTATTCTAATTATGTTGCACTTATGAGTGAATTAATTGAAGTAGAGCCTTCCAGCTTTCAGGAGGCATCCAAGCACCAAGTGTGGAGAGATGCCATGGTGGAAGAGTATTCTTCCATCATGAAGAACAGTGTGTGGGAGGTAGTACCAAGACTAGAAGATAAGTCTGTGGTGGGCTTGAGATGGCTGTATAAGATTAAGCATCTCTTGCGGTGGTAGTGTGGAAGTTCAAAAGCTTGGTTTGTGGCTAAAGGGGTTTTCTCCGGAAAAGGAGAGTGTTCGACTATGATGAGACTTTTTTGTACCATTGCCCGAGGAGTACTCATCCATAAGAGCTATCATTTCTGTAGCAACACAAATGGGTTGGAGGATTCACTAGATGGATGTAAAGATAGCCTTCCTCAATGGAGTGATTGAGGAAGAGATTTACATAGAGCAGCCAGAAGGATTTGAAGCACATGAGAGGGATTCTCATGTATGCAGGTTGAAAAGAGAACTATATGGACTCAAGCAGGTTCCTAGGGTGTGGTATTCACGTATTGATAGTTACTTGCAAAGTGTGGGCTTCATCAAGAGTGAGGCGGATCCGAACCTGTACTATGTTCAGGTGAAGGGCGAACTTCTCATATTGGTGTTATATGTTGATGACTTATTTCTCACAGGGTCAGAGGAGCTCATAGCACACTGCAAGCGAGATCTTGTAGGAGAGTTTGAGATGAAGGACTTGGGGTTGATGCACTACTTTTTGGGATTGGAGTTATGGCAGAAAGAAGGAGAAATATTTATTGGACAAGGGAAGTACTTGATATCTTGAAGCGATTTAGGATGGAGAACTGTAAGCCTATGTCAATGCCACTTGTGACCAATTGG
>VDFB02084615.1:0-16273 GCA_007258455.2 Sequoia sempervirens
GGGGGTTTAGTGGAAGACTAAGTGTCATTAGTAATAGTGGATAAATGTTTGGAAGAATTGGTGAAGAATGATGGTGACAAGAGCATGTTTTGTAAATTCCACAAAGTTGCTAAAATGTTGCAATATTACCATGAAAAGTTGTCACAATTTTGCAGATGTCACTTCCATAGGTTTACAAAGAAAACTTGTAGAACATTTGATATTGATTTTTTGAGAGCTTTCCAATGATGTAGTTTACATGATCAAATTATTGGCACATGGATTTTAATGTTTTCATTGATGGAAAATAAAATTGTTACTTTGGTCCATAGATCATAACTTGGTCATACCAACAGAAGGAGTTGAGAACAGAGTATTACCGATAGAAAGCATGAAGAATAGGGTATCTAGTTACTACATCAATCTATTTGCTTCACTGGATCATATTTTTGAGTTTTGGATCCCCAAGATAGTTTGTTAACCATGTGTGTTATCTTATTATTGAATTTTGTGGTGTTACATTAATTGGTGTATAGATCTGAGGGAGATGCAGCCAGGATGTTTTTCCATTTATTTGCTCATTATGGCCGACTCAATGAATGTGGCGTGTTGTGGATGTATAAGGAGTAATTTTTTAAATGTTTTTATGGTTAATAATTTTTTTTTGGGTCCAAGCTATGTCATGGCCGACTTGTATGGGTGCACATCATAAATTTTTCATGACTTGAGCCTACTCATGAAGATTTTTTTTTTGTATTTTAAGGTGAACATGTACGACAAGATCTAACTTGATACATATATATATATATATATATATATATATATATATACCTGTATATATATATATAGCACCTTCTCTATATATATATATATATATATATATATATATATATAAGTAATCAATTATATCATTTTGTGTGTGAGTGGTAAGTGTAAAAGTGTGTTGTGAACATTAGAAGGGCGATTAGGAAATTATGCATAGTTTCACTTGTGCATTAAATTTTTTGGCATAGCGAGTTTGTGCAGAACCAAGTAGAATTGTTGAATTAGTCAGACCGATAGAAGATTGACTACAAAGTTAACCAGAACTGTAATCAAGCATTGTAGATTTTATTCTATCAGTTCACTCTTTTGGATTCAATCCAAATCATTAAAAGGAAGTGAGCCTATCTTATTTGAGTAGTGAGCTCTAGGCAATGTGCCTGAATGCAAGTGCATTCCCATTTTGTAAACATTTTTTTTGGTATACTCATATTATATTGTGGATTGGCCATCCACTGTGGTTTTTCCCCTAATAGGGTTTCCACATAAAAATCTTGGTGTTATGGTGTTGTGATTGTGTTCTTTATGTTCATTCATATTTCTTTTGTTGAATGGTTAGGTGAGTTAAAGATCAAAATAATAAAATTAAATTTTTGCACAACATTGATTCACACCCCCTCTCAGTGTTGCTTGTTTCCAATAATTGGTATTAGAGCTAGTTCCTTTGAAGAAGTCTAATAGCTTGGGGAGATCTTGGAAGGAGTTTTTCAATGGATACAAGCATTCTTCAACAACAACTCATGGTGGCCCTTGATGATCTTGACCAGTCAAAGTTTGAGAACTAGGTGTTGCAAGAAAATCTTGAGAGTGCATAGAAATCCATTTAGTCATTGAAGACAAAATCAATGAATCAAGGGAGAAAAGGAAGGAATTGTGTGATCAGCTTAAGTAGAAGAATAGAAGCATGGAAGATGAACTTAGTCATGCCCTAGAAGATAAAATAGAAGAATGTGAAAAGTTTTCTAGAGAGAATGTTGCCCTAAAGTGTGAGATGAAATCCATCATGATGAAAATGACTAAGGAGATTGAGGATAGAAAGAAGAATGAAGAAAAACTCGCACAATCCTTGAAATAAAAATTTGAACAATGCAGCCAATTAGACAATGAACTGGAGGAATCTAGAAACAATGAAGAAGTGCTTGAAAAATAGCTTGATGATCTCATAAATGAACTTGTTGCAAATGAGTACAAGGAGAAATTCAAAGAAAGATTGGCCAAACGTGATGAACTAATTAAAGGACAAAGGACTGATGGTGATAGGAATGGTCTTGGATTTGAAGAAGGAGAAAGTTCTAGATCTGGACAAAAGAAAACTGGGCAAGGGAGATTCAGGCAAGGAAATCAGATGACTGGAGCTAGAAGAAATCCGTTAAGAAAACCAAATGCTCAAATATTTAATGGCTACTATTATGCTTGCAACATATTTGGTCATATGGATTCTTAGTGTAGGAGTAGGATGAACACGAGCGGACCATCATTTTCAGATCAGTGCTTTAATTTCCATTAGTATGGTCAGAAGTCAAGTGAATGCATAATTG
The DNA here is from genome assembly GCA_007258455.2 of Sequoia sempervirens. NCBI lineage: Eukaryota > Viridiplantae > Streptophyta > Pinopsida > Cupressales > Cupressaceae > Sequoia > Sequoia sempervirens. The sequence continues at coordinate 2,340 of VDFB02084615.1, forward strand.
TGATGAATAACTTTCATAAAGATGTCAGATGATATGCATGCAATAGATTTGGACATATTGATAAACAATGGAGATTAAGATAAAATTAGTGAAATAGTTGGTCGAGACAGAGAAGTGTTGTGTGCTACAATTGCAAAAAATGTGGCCACACTGCTAGATTTTGTTGGAATAGAAGAGATTTGGTAAAATAGAACATGCAACAGGATGTTAAGGGAAAACTTAAAGTCACTACTGATGTGATCAAATGGAAAATACAAAAGAAATGGGTGAAGAAGAATCCTTTTGTTGAAGTAAATATGCTAGCACTAGAAGCAAATTTTGGCTATCCCTTTGGGAATTAGTTTTAGGCCTTTGGCCTAGGGGGAGCTATCAATTAAATATTTTAAACCCCCTGCCCATGATTGGTACTAGAATTTGGATGAGTCCACTAAGTGCATTGATGTTTTTCAGATGTTGTTCAATGAATTGGAGGTTGTATTGAAGAATTTTGGAGATCCCCAGAAGAATCATCTATCTCTATACATGAAAGATAGGAAACCAAATGAATTAGGGTAAAGGTATTTATTGCGACAAAAAGGAGTTAGGTTTATGGATGATAAAAGAAAATTTTCTCCCCTCATTTGTCACTTTACATTTTGGAGGAAAGCAGTTTGGAGAGCTCTAGAGTGAATGTTGCTGAATTGTGGAGATATTCTAGCATAAAGGAGGATTTGTGATCAAATTTCATTCGGCCCCCAAAAGGTATTTATTGAAAAGCCCATAAATTTGTGAGATTGCAATCATGTCTACTCCTCTAGTAGTCAAAGTAAAGGATAGGCCACATCTAAAGTTTAAATGGTATCCTTATAAGTTTTTAGAGACATAACCCTTAGGTGCATTTTCATCTGTGTCATACAAATTCTTACACATTGAAGATATTAGGGCTTATATACATGCAAATATCAAATAATTGGGAAGCTCTCATTTTATGAATTTGTATTCTCATCATATAATTCAAGAAGATCTTACTGTAAAGCCAGAATTTAAAACCCTAGAGGAAATGAAGTGCATGTAGTTTGCAAAATTTCTAATATTTGAGGAAATTGAATGGGTTTGATATGTTTTGAGTTGTGTTCATGATGAATTCATGTGGCTAGATGTGCCATTTAAAATCACAAAAGAGGCTATATGTGTAGTCACAGGTCTAAATTCCATCGGTAGACTTCCAGTTTTGAAGTCCGTAAAGAATGATAAGGTCACTAAGACAACAGGTGCTCAATGGGATAGAAGGGCAATGACAATAGAGGATATTATTGTAGTAGATGTAAAATTTGCATCAATGGTTATTGGTTATAAGATCTATCATGCAATCTGGGAGAACTCTATATCTGATATGGCTATCTATGCAGCCTATGAGGTGGTAAAACAAAATGTAGACTATGATTTGTGTGAATTGCTCAGAAGTAAGTTAATGGAGAATTTGGGGAAAATCAAGAAAGATAAGAAGAATAATTTCAAGTATAGTAATTTGATGCTATGTTTGTTTTTCTACTTCTTGGACGAGGTTTTGGGAGTTGGAAAATTTCGTTGGTGCATTGATGAGCCGGTAGCTTTTCAAATAAGGAACATGTTGTTTGGCTTAAGTGATTTTCAAACTCAGAATACCACCTTTAGGGATACTTTAAAAACTTCTAGAATATGATGCATGCCAGGGAAAGAATCCCTACTTGAATTGTGAAAAAATACAAAGATACTATTTGCTTCATGGTAGAGATTGATCAATTCCATATGGAAGTTGTTGATCCCAAAACAATTTGGATCATGCCTATGGGATACAAAGTAGAGGAGAAAATTTTGAAAATGTATGTAGAACACTTGTTGAGTTCACCTCAAGATTCAGGAGAAGAAATATTTGGAACTTATGTAGAGAAAATTATGCAGGTATATGTTGATCTGAAAAAGCCCATAATAGCTAGGAGAGTAAGAAAAGAGGTAGAAGTCTTTGCAGAAAATGTGGGCATACCTGTGGAGAAATTGAAAGAAATAAGAAGGAAGAGAGATGAGGATGAGGTAGCAAAAGAGAAAAAAAAAATAGAATCTACTAGTTTGGGAACATCTTCTCCCTGCACTAGATCTACTAGGATTTCCCCTACATCCCATCTAGCTCAAGCCAAGGCTTCTAGAAAAAGGAAGAAGAATAAAAGCATGAGAACATATGAAGTTTTTTCTAAAGATGAAGAGGAAGGCACTGAATCAAAAGAAGTTGTCAAAGAAATAAAGGCTACTGGGACTTAGGCTATCAAGTTAAACAATAGAAAATCTTTCGGTAAAGAACATGAAGAAGAGAAAAAGGAAAAAATTGAAAAACCCTATATGTAAGTTGAGGAATTTGAGAATGTAGTTGTCAAAGATGGTAATCTCAAGACACTCTATGAATGGTATGAAGGTTTTTATGAATCCAGTTAGAGGACTCTTGAAGAGGCCACAATAAAACATATGAATATTTTCAATAAAGTTCTTGTTGAAATCATGTCTGGCTTGCCCAATAGTATATATAACATTTTGGAGTCTAGAAGGTTAAGTGCCAGAATAAAAGAAGAGAACATTAGGAAAAGAATTCTTGTTGATTTATGTCTGGAGATGTCAATAAAGGAGATGAATTCACTCCTTGAAAAGTTCAAAAAGGAATTCAAGAGCAAGACAAGGGTGAATAGACTCATGAATGGTGAGATTGATGTTGTTTTTAAGGAAACCAAGAAGATTCTGGAAGATTTTCTATCAAATAATAAGATAAATGTTGAAGAAGTGGATACTGGATATGAAGAAATGAATGCTAATGTTCAAAATTTACAATTTCCTCCTGAAGTGGAAAACACAGAGACACCTAAGGAAGCTAAAGTTCTTAAGGAGGTGTTAGCTGAGGAGAAGGAGGTGCATATTGAAAAGGTTGAAGTGCCTAAAGGCAACTCAAAAATAGCCTTTGTAGAACCCAAGGTTGAAGAAGAAAAAGTTCAAGAAATCAAAGTAGAGGTAGTAAAGAGATCTTCGATGTAGCAATAGGAAGAATTAGATCCTAAAATGGATGAAAGCTCAATCAATCTATCCACTTTGTCCCCAATTCAAATGATGAAGGTTGCTTCAATAGCTCAAGCCAAAGGTAGTGAGAAGATTCTGAAGTCTCGCATAGAAGATAGTGAATTGCTAAGCCTTGCATCTAGCGTTCTGTAGAAATTAATGCCTATCCATGTGATGGATCCATCTGGTTCTTCTTCCAGTGAGCTAAAGAAGTGGATAAATTCTATAAGCTCTCACTTTGAATCTTTTGAGAAATCAGACTTGATTAAGGTGTAGAAGGAGTTCAAGGAAATGAGATTAGGTAGTTTGAATGAACTAATTGCAAAAGACAAAACTCTATTACCCACCTGCATGAAAAATGTTCAAGATACTTTTTCTAAAGGAGGAAAAGTGTATAAGTCTTGTTTATTCTTGTCCAAATTCACTGAAGGAAATGAAAAAAAGGTGAAGGATATTGAGAAACAATTGGTCACTATTTCTAATGCTTTTGACCCATTAGCTGGTAATGTTGGTAAACAAGAAGGTTAGGTAATTTCTTTGCTTGAAAAAATAAAGAGTTTGAAGCTTGAAAATGAGAGGATTGTTGGGAGAGTATGCGAACTCAGAGGACTAATCAGTCCAAAAATTGAGATAATGGTAAATGCATTGAAAGAGGCTAAAGATGCTATGGCCACTCCTGACCCAGTAAAATTTGAAGCTACATAAACTCTGTCTTATCTACTTTGTGGTCACATAACCATTTTGGAAAGTTTGAAAAGTGTTTGGGACTCAAACTTAAGTGTGTTCAAGAATGACTTTGTGGATGTCTTCAAATTTCTGTAAGTCACCGGTTATGTTTGCACAGTCTTGAAATTTTGGATTTCCCAATTTTTTTATTGATGTCAAAGGGGGAGAGAGTGTAGTGAAAATTCCTTAACATTTCTAAGGAGGAAGTGGTTCTTTGAAAAGAGATTCATGTTTTGAAATTTTTGAACTTGGAGTGTACTAGTTTCAACACTTGGTCATTTCACTAAGTATTTACATGTCTCAAGGGAGATTGTTGTTGGCTTTATGGCCTACTAATATTTATCATTGATGGAAAATAAAGTCATTACTTTGGTCCATAGATTAGAACTTGGAGGTCATAATAGTGAAGGATTTGAAAACCTTGAGTATTCTAGACAAAAATCATAGACAAGGTATATCTAGTTACTCATTGATCTATTTGCCTCATTTGGGTCATATTTTTGGGTTGTGGATCCTGGGATAGTTTTAACCATATATTATCTTATTATTGAATTTTAGGGGTGTTTCATTAATAGGTAACATGGTTAAGTCGGCAGGGATGTTTTTCCATTTATTTACTCATTATGGCTGACTCAATGAATGTGGTGTGTTGTGGATGTATAAGGAGTAATTGTTTAAATGTTTTATTTTGGATCCAAGCTATGTCATGGCCAACTTGTATGGGTGCACATCATAAATTGTTCATGACTTGAGCCAACACATGAAGAATTTTTTGTATTTTATTGGAGGTCGACTTGTATTGAAAACATCCTTGATGTGGATATATATATATAAGTAATCAATTGTATCATTTTGTATGTGAGTGGAAAGTGTAAAAGTGTGTTGTGAACATTAGAAGGGAGATTAGGAAATTATTCATAGTTTCACTTGTGCATTAAATTTTTTGGTAGAGAAAGTTTGTGTAGAACCGAGTAGAATTGTTGAATCAGTCAGAAGGATAGAAGATTGACTACAAAGTTAACTAGAACTGTAATCAAGCATTGTAGATGTTATTCTATCAGTTCACTCTTTTGGATTCAATCCAAATCATTGTAAGGAAGTGAGACTATCTTGTATAATTATAATCATTCAAGATTATTTCAAAATTGGGATTAATTTGGGATAAGGTGAAAATAGGTTTTGTTTTTTAAGAATTAATTGGATATCAAAATCTATATTCTAAGAATGTTATTTGTTGTCACATTGTGTTTGAGCGATATGCGATGGAGGTGATCAATGGTGAAGGGTGGAGCATGTAAGATTAGACAACTATTGCACAAGTCCTTCACATCACATTTTAAATTCTACCCCAACATGAGCTTTATGCAATATTCAATAGGGACAAATCAATGGCTAAGAATAAATGGAGGAGATCCAATGGTCAATACATCATTGCTTCACATCCAATTTGTAAAGAAAAAGGGGTTTATGTAATTTGTGATGTGCAACCATAGTGGATGGTGGTGTTAGCAAGGACAAGTGTCATGTGTTGATTGCATCACTTTTTTATGCATCACATTTTCATACTCTTAAGCACAAGGCAGAAATGTGATAAGCAATGTTAGTGGAGGGTGACAACATCATGGATATATGGCCACATTCTACTACCCTACTGAATATTTGGTGGGTTCTTGGTTAGCTCTATAGGTGTGTGGGCTAATGACACATGTACTCTAAGATAGGTGGTAGTTCAAGGTCACATCATAGATTGTTAATACATCACATTTAACATTTTTCAAGATATAAAGTTTTTTGTGATATGTGATGGGTAAAAGTTAGTGGATTCTAACATATGTATGGACAACTGACAACATACGATTGTATTGCTTAATTTATTCACATCAATTTTGTGAATATAATAGTGTGAAGTACAAACATGATAGTCATATATTGTGTGATGGAGATCAATGACTAAGGTTTAAAAGAAGATCAATCAGATGGCTATGTTTTAAAGTTGAATCGGATGAAGGAGATCAATTGGATCATGGTGTGAAGATATTAGATCAATGATCAAAATTTAAATTAGAAGACCTCCAACAGCTATGATAGTGTGAATGATGGTTTCAACTATAAGCCAACATAGTGAATGAATTTAATTGGTTCAACAATTCCAATGACCAATTTGATTGGAAATTTGATATGCAAAGTGACGACATAGACTGCAAAGGTGATTGAAATCAGGATCATATTGATCATACAAGAGATGTATTAAATGCATATCTAGATTAAGGTTTTGCATGTTGCTAAGTTTAGAAAGTTCATTGGATCTATATAGAAATTGATGATGATGTTGTATGGCATGAGAAAACCCTAGTATAAGTTTTCTAGAAATTTCATAAGAAGCTTGTTGGAGAAGATAGCATGTGAGAAAACCCTAGTAGAAGTTTTCTAGATTGTAAAAATTTAAATATGCAATTAATCTAGATAGTGGTTCAAGGATCAAGGATGGAATAATTGTTGATGAATATATGATAAAATTAGACAATAAAAAATTGGCAAATGTGTTAAAGTGAAGTGAAGCGAACAAAGAATGCGCATGTTGAGATAGAGTGAAACCCAAAAAACATACAAAACATCATCAAGGGTTTGCATTCAAGGTGCAAAGCAAAAAAGTGAGAGTGGTGTAGAGTAGAGATTTAGGTTGCAAATGATTGCAAAAAAGCATAAGTAGTTGCAACATTGAACTTGATTCAATTGAATCAAATTGTAATAGTTTCATTGTAAATTTGATTGGTGGGTTCCATTAGTTAATTGGTTAGGTACTTAGTGTAGAGAGTGGGTGCTCCTAAAACCAAGGGATTGGTGTCTCCTTAGGATTGATGCCCTTAAATAATTGTAATAAGAAGATTTTCATTGTGAGGTTAGATTAAAACAATAGATCTTAACAACTATTCTCACCATGGTTTTTTCCATCTTGGGTTTTCCACATATATCTTGTGTTATGTGCAATTTTTTGTGTATATTTATCTATCTTCTTGTGTAATTTAATTGCATAATGTGTTGAGGGGAAAATTTTAATTTTTCTACTGATTCACCCCTCTCAGTAGATTGTTGTGTTCCAACACATTTGTGAGACAATCAACCAGCATATTCCACTCTCTCGGAATAAGAACAATATAGATAGAATAAAAATTAGGAGCCAAGCACAAAATATGTTAAAAAATTGAAGGAAACTACCAATAAAGATTACTAAAAATCCCTTTATTCAAAAGACTAGCCAAAATCATGTAGAATCTATCTCACAAATATTTTTTTCTAAAGAAAATAGTAATCTTTAATCACTTCAACAAGAATAGAAAGGGTCTTCATTTCATTATTACAAGAGACACCCATATAATTAGAAAATAAGAAATGAACTAAACCTTTATTAGATTGTGCAAATAATTCCACCAATTCTTATCGGCCTTGAGTTTCCTCTAGAAGATCCATCAAAATTAACTTTCAAAAAAGCTACAAGAGGAGGAGACCACTTACCAATTTTGTTCACTTTTTTGGAGGCCTTCAACCAAACATTTTGAACAAGAGAAGTGGTGAAAGAAGAAATATTGGGGCTATGATAAATTTTAGACTCATGAGGGGAAAATACATATAAGAGAGAATTTAGTAGCAACAATTTCTTAAATTAAAAGATTCATTTTTTTCCAAACCTAAATGAGAAGTAACTAATGATAATGAAAAATAATATGATTTCTCTCTAACCAAATTTTCTAGAGAATACAAATAGGACCAAATTCCCAAGAAACAACGAAATTAGAGACTAGTGTAGGTAGGTGTCCCATACTATGCCAAAATTCAACTGATGGAGTATGAATCATAACCTTAATGCCATATTCCCCACCACAATCTCCAAATTTCTTTTGAATAAGGAAACTAAAAAAAATATGTGGAGAATTTTTTGCACTACAACCACAATTTTTTTTTTTTGAAGGGCCACATAAATTCTCTCCTTAAAATATTATCCCAAATCAAGTATTTATTTTGACTTCAAAGCCAAATAAAAATATTACACATTGACCAACTAATTTTTTTTCAAATTTTCTTCCACTAGGGATGATCTCTAATCATATTATTTAGCTACTCAAGGTACTAATATCCAATAGCCACAAAATACGTTACTTTGGAATCATTACCCCAAGCAAGCATATCAAACATCTCTAGAGAACTACAAGGCCTATTAGCAAGAATTTATATGCAAGATTAGCCCAAGAAATAGAATATCCACCTTTATACCAAAGGGTGGGGTCATTCTAATGATATATCCAAGACCTTCCCAATTCAATATATGTCTTATAATCCTCAACTTTAATCCATCAACTTTTTCTTGAAAATTTTCACTTAAGGACTATAAATAAATAAAAACTAAAAGGAGTGGAGGACTAAGATGCCAAGAGTCTTTCCAAAAATTACCTATATCACCTTTATTAAAAATCCAAAATAAACCATGTTTAAAAATTAAGATCCCCTCTTGATAGTCTCCTACACCAGAATCTTTCCCACTCAAATCCATCCTCCAAAATACTTAAATTTGAGAATTCTAGCCAATAATTGTGTAGGATTTTTGTACCACATCCAATATAATTTGGAAAATAAAGCTTGGTAATTTTATTCAAATTTCCTTAAACCAAGACCCCCATTAGATTTAATATGGAAAACTTGATCCCAACTAAATAAAATCTATCTTTTAGATTCCAAATTTACCACCCAAAAAAAATTATGGGAAAGAGAACCAAACTCTTTAAGGAAGCTTTTGGGAGCCAATAAAACTAAAAATATATAAATATGGAGAGTTTGGAGGATATATTGAAAGAGAGTTAGTATTATTTAAAATGATATACATCTCTAAGTCTAATGACTAATCTTCATGTGAAACCTATCAATAATTTTTTCCATTTATCTCTTTATAAGATACCTAAAGTTATAGAAATCCTCAAATAATCAAAAGGAGAATTTCAAATTTGAAATGAAGAATATGAGCTATACTTTATTAGATTGTAGTAGGAGTATTAAAAAATAAATAATATATTTATTCTCATTAACATGTTGTCTTGATGCTTCTAAATAAATATCCAAACCCTCCTTTAAATAGGTCACCTCATTCTTGTTAACAACTCTTGTCATTACAGTGTCACAAAAAAATTGGAGATGTGATTGTGTTTCAATACCTTTAGTCAAATATCAACCCTGAATCACACCCTTAGCATTTTTGCACTTAACAAATTTTCCTAATCTTTCAACCATTATATAGGGAGATAAAGGATACCCTTGACAAATTCCCTTGGATGTAGAAAATACAAGAGAATGAAACACAAATCATAATCCAATCAATCAAATAGGTTAAAAAACAAAAAAGTAGATAAAAAATGCCTAATAAAAACCTACCTAACTATATCATATGCCTTAACAAATCCAATTTATTAAAAATATATGCTATTTTGGATATGGCAATGGAATGAATAGCTTCATCTACTGCAACTACACCATCCATGATTTGATGACCTATAACAAATTCACCCTACTCATGATAAATAAGAGAACCCAAGATAGCTTCCAAATGATCAAAAATAGTCTTGATAGTTATATTATATCACATTACATCAATATGGTAAAACATATCCAAAAATTTGAAGCCCCTTCAAATTTTGGAATAATATTAAAAAAATAGAATTTATTGATTTAAGCATCTATTCACTTGTGATTCTCAAACCACCTCAAGAAAGTTAGCCTTTAAAACATCCAAAAATTATTGAAATAATTTAATAGGACAATCATCAACAATGGAGATTTTTCTTAATTAATTTGAAAAAATCCAACTCAAGCTCCTCTATAGAGATAGGTCACATAAGAAAATTGCTCATATTTATTGAAACTAGATAAGGGATAGTATCTAGAATAAGTTGTTATTCATCAAAAGCCACCAAACAACTTTCTATGAACCAAGAGGAAAATGTAAAACAACTTCCCTTGAAATATCATATAATGAAGAAACCTTATCTCCTTGGGAAGAAATAAGAGAAGAAATAACATTTTCACTCCTCTTACCTCTAATAGAATTATGAAACAATCAATATTTTTATCTCATTCTTGAAGATATTGTATGCATGATTTTTTGTTCCAAAAATTATCTTCACTTAACTCTCATTCATGAAGAGCCTTTGAGAAAATATTTTTCACATCTAAAAGTTGCTCAATCATTCCTTGTTTATGCTGAAAATTGAAAAAGCTGATTTAATCTATAAACCCAAATCAAAATCTCTACATAACGTAAATGAAGATTTTCTAAAATGAACAAAAATGTAAAACTAAACTATGCAAAACCAAACACATGAATTCAAAAGATAACTAACTTCATTGCTTCCTATCATCAAGATCTTGTATTATTCATTTGGTGCTCTCATATTTTCACAAGCACAAATGCGACAAGAAGCTATGACGAATGAAATGCGTAAAGATCAAATGTGCTATTGAAATCGAATATGCTTTTTGGTAAGAAGAGAGGTGGTTTATATATATTTCCTCACGAGATGGATTCATGTTGCAAGAGAAATGTGGGATGAAAGAGTGAAGTGAAGAAATGAATGTTTATCCCATATTCTTTAATCAAGTGCAATTGATTGAAATGAAAGAAAGAAATGGGCGACCTTATGATATAATGAAGGTTTAGGAGTTTAAAATAAAGTGGATTTGTGAATTAATGGATGATTAAATGGATTTATCTATTTAAATGATTTAATGAAATATGCAATGGATTCAGATTAATGTAAATGTATGTATGGATAATTTAATAATAATGTGAATAGAGTATTATAAAATAATTTATAGATAAATGATTGTGCGAATGGGTAAATGCTTAAAATATTTCAATTATTTAAATGAACTAATGAATGAATAGAAGAAATTATGAAATGAATTAATTAAATAGATAATAATATCCATTTAATTAATAGACAAAAAATAGGATGATTGTGAGGACAAATTTTGAGTGTCTACATTTTGCTCCTCTTTGAGACAATGTAGCCTATCATGTTGTTTCAAACAAAAATAATTGATTAACTTATAAATGTCCTATGGATATCCTGGTAAGGATGATGATAAGGATGATATGCCCCCTCAAGAGATTGATCAAACAAGCTATGATAAGATTAATCTCTCGATAGATCATGAATAGAAAATTTGATAATTGATATTGCATGAGTGATTAAGCGGAGATGCACATTTGATGAAAATGGACAACTAATAGGTGTGATTGAAAAAATCATGGAAATGCTGAATATAGATAGGTTGATAAGTTGATTTTAACCTCATTGAGATTGATGCTAGCACAAAAAACTAATTGATTAATAAATTGAGTGATTAGGGAGCATTGGAGTCCCATGCTAGAAATCAAGTTCATTGATTTGATATTTGGATTGAAAGAAAAACATCAGTTAGATAAATTGATTAATTACCCTTTGAGATAAGTAGCATGTTGAAAATGAAATGATGAAGGAAATGGATGATGGAAGAAATGATGGATGAAAAAGAGATATGAAGGAAATGAAGGTGATGAAGCTTCTTGTGCTTTACAAAGTGCTTTATCATCATAGAACTTATTATGTCACAAATTAGTATAAGCACCTAGATAACATGAATGTCTAGATGACCTAAATATTGTTTGCATTTTTATTTAGTCACTACTAAATTTGAATCCATTTTCTGACAAACGTTCGTCAGTCTTGCGACAAACATTTGTCAGACAACCAACGAACTAATGAAATATTTTTTTCGCCAATTTTTTGTTGAAATTCGGATGAAGAATTAAACATCGAAATAACAACCCAGATTCATTGGTCATCAGCATCATAAAATGACTTTGTTGTTCATCAGAATATCGATGACAACTTCGTGTATCCACCGACGAATTATAACTAAAATACAATTACAATGCCTCTTCCAAAGCATCAAAACAACACTAGAAGTTTGTTGCCATTTTGATGAAATGGGAAAGTAGTTATGATGAAGCTTTTTAGATTATAGCAACTTCATTGGACCTTTTTGGTGATTTGTTGGTGGCCTTCGTCAAAATTACGATGAAACAATGCAATTTTTTAAAAAAGATATTCATTGAAATGTACCATCGTGGAGACTCTTGGCAATGACCACCAAAGCCAACCCATCGGTGGTGAGAGAGATCCAATCAACGAGCAGGATGAAAACTCACTCAATAGTCCATGTCTTGTGGTAACTGTAATAGGAACAAATCAATTGCACACCGATCTGACCCTGCCCAAGAGTTTTAAATAGACCTACACCATGTGATCGCGGAGACTCTTGGCGATGACCACCAAAGCCAACCCATCGGTGAGAGATCAATCATTGGCACAGGATATAAAACTCACTCCGATAGTCCATGTCTTTCCAATGACACCATGTTAAGATGATCCAATGTCTGCGGTCGACCTACTTGGGAGTTTTAAATAGACTTCTATGTCATCATGGAAGAGCTATTGAGAGCGTGACCACCAAAGCCAACCCATGTTGAGAGAGACCAATCATTGGCATGGGATAGAAAACTCACTCGATAGTCCATTTCTGTCGATGACTTCTATGGCAAGAAAGATCAATAATCTGCTTGATCACGACCTCTTTAGGAGTTTAAATAGACCTACACCATGTCATCACAAAGACTCTTGGCAATGACCACCGAAGCCAACCCATCGGTGAGAGATCAATCATTGGTACAAGATAGAAAAATCACTCCGATAGTCCATGTCTTGCCGATGACTTTTGTCGCAAGGCAGATCCAATGTCACACCGATCTGACCTCTTTAGGAGTTTTGAACATTGTTGGTTATCAGCAAGACATCCTGAGGGTCTCGCCGATTAAACAAGTGTCTAAGAGAAATTAAATAGATGGAACCTATTAATTTTCTTATTTTGGGGTTCTTTAAATCATAGAATAGATACCATCTTCTTGTGTATAATGTACTTATATTCATATTTGAATTTGAGACCAATTATCATTGCACATTCCATTTTACTTGCATAGAGTATTCTATAAGCAATATATTGATAATGCCAAATGATTTATGGTGTTGTACAACTCTACCTATCATCACAGTTCTATTGTTCCCCCCTAGAGAATCCTGCAAAGACAAGTTTACAATACCAAGTCAAATAATATGAAAAAGACTTACTTCCATACAAATTAAATGATTATTCTTACAATGGCAATTGTCTAATCACAACAAAAATTCCATGAAGGGTTATCCATGCTTCCTTAGAGATGAGTGATCACACATACGAGAATACAAGATGCATAGAAAAGCATTACACTTGAGAACAACAAGGGCTAACAAGGGAGAGAGTTAAGAAACGTTTGGATTGAAAAGAAAATGTGTAGGGAAAATGCTGAGCAGTGTCAAGAGAATAGAGCTTGTAGAACATACTCTTGACCTAATCAAGCTCTTGAACAACTTAAACAAAATTAAAATACTCACACATACATGAGACATGTAATGAACTTCCAATATTTGCTATCTTTTTCATTAATGGAGAGGTAGGTAAAGGAGAAATAATTCTAATTGTAACACTATTCACAGATCCGATTAAATTATGTTTCATATTTGTTGTGTGTTCAAATGGATTATAGTTTTATCATTATACTACCCATCTAATACCATATTTTAATCCGAGGGGTTCAACTATCTGAGGATCTAAAGAAGCAACTTCATTAACTTATTTAAAAGAATTTTCTGAAATAAGGTAAGACTTTTTGCTTGAGAAGGTGGGTACACTTGTGGGATTAAAAGTTCTCATAATCATCGAGTTTATTGGCACATGAACACAACACGCAATGTATGTATGAAGCAATGTATATTCAAATTTAATGAAATGGTCCTTAATATGTGACTAGTTTGCAAATTGATTGGTAGAAAATAAGGTTACAAATATATCTAAATGAAAAATTATGAGGACAATCTATTGTAATCATCAAAATAGATGAAAAGTGCAAAGGAAAGAGTTGAGCTACATCTCTAGAGCCTAAAAAACACATGCAAGAAACATAAAAAAGGAACAAACTAGTTTTTGGATGAATACAAAATAGTGCCTTCAACAAGTGATTCATATGCTTTCAC
>VDFB02084616.1:0-13054 GCA_007258455.2 Sequoia sempervirens
GTTTCAGCTTCTAATGTTTTCAACTCCAAAGAAGAAACTGCCTTATTTTGCACCTCAACTTTATTCTTCCATTTACTGACATGTATATCTGGAGGAATTTGTGCCACATGGTGTGCTACTTTTGCAAGAACGTATATTAGATGATTAACTCCCACTCACTCTTTTTCTACAAAAAAGTGTTCAATTCCCTTAGAGGACGGTAATTAGGTCCCCTGGTTGTATCCTCCCCTATTTTGAACAATACAAAAAAAAGGTGCATAGCATCATCACTTATTAATGTGTATTTGCAGTTCAAAAAAATTGATTTGTTCTGGAGGTTAAAATAATTGGAAATCTGGAGTTTTCAATAAAAGCTAGTAATTGAAATATCCAAATCAAATCAGTAATTGAAACTCATCTTGCTGTCCCCTGTTTCTCCCATCCTGGAAATTCTATAGACATAAGTTAAAAACAATTTAACTTGCTTCTATGTTTTTCTTGTTTAGGCCTTTGTGAAACCAATCCTTATGCATATACACCATTAGTAGTTCACCAAACAATCCAAAAAGGATTTAGTTTTTGTTCTTCATGGCATGATTTGCAACCATGGACAACTTCTTGGATGTTAGAGAAAGCCCTATAAACAGAGTATTTTTCTGACTATAGTGAAATAACCGGTTGCAGAGCTGGTGAAAACATCATCTACTGCATGATCAGAGAAAAAATAAAATTGCTTTTGACAAAAACGGAAATTTCCTCATGAGAATTTGTCGCATCCACCGACACTCCACTTCTATGCATGGCAATATAACTTAAAGTCCCTGTGGGATGTATGCAAAGCATTATAATTGGCTCATATGCATTGTTGAGGGCTGTAGTTCGAGATTCTAGTTGAATTCTCAGGGTGTTTTGGGACTGTCATAGCAACAGAGGCAGCAGAAGTGATGTGAGAGTTTGTGGAGATTCTTTTAAAGCTTAGACAGAGGTGTAGGGGTTCTGCCCAACGAGCCTGATTTCAAAGGTTTTCAGTGTACTTTAATTAGCAGGGTCACCTGATTCTGGAAGTTTTTGCGATCAAATTCAGTCCTCTTTCTAGGTTTCCAAGCTGTCTTCATTGATTCCAGGCAACTTACAGCAGTTATCATCAAAAAGCTTGATTTCATAATTTTTCAGCATCACTTCAGCAAGAGCGTTTAGGGTTTATTGTGCAGGGTTTCATCATCGCCAGATTCAGATTTTCAGCTTCGCAAGATTTTTCATCACCAAACCATGCATCTTTCAAGCATGTTTAAGGTTCCAAATACAATTTTCAGTCATCATCAGATATACTACCGTTCATATTCTTCAGGATTGCCAGGGTTTCGAGATATGACAATATGGCAAATTCTTCATTTTGGAGATCATTTTCAGATTATTGTTAAGGTTTTGACATGATTTCAGCAGGTTTTCACTGGCTAAAACCTTACACATCATTGTCCTATTTGCATGTTGGTAAAGCAATATTTCTATGCACTCAATTGTTTTCAGAGTATCTAAAATTGCAGTTACCAGTTAGGTTTGATGCAACAGGAAAAATGGATTTCAAATTCACTATTTTTAGTCATCACCATCTTTAAGGAGATGAGCATATTCTGGAAAGTTTATTTCTAGCATCTATATATAGATTGGCTATTTTTTAGACAACCTTCTAAAATATCTATAGTTAGTTAGTAATTATCCTTATCAAGACTCTATCTGAAGATTGCCTAAATTAGGATCTAGTATTTGTGG
This sequence comes from Sequoia sempervirens, assembly GCA_007258455.2. Classification (NCBI taxonomy): domain Eukaryota; kingdom Viridiplantae; phylum Streptophyta; class Pinopsida; order Cupressales; family Cupressaceae; genus Sequoia; species Sequoia sempervirens. The sequence goes on from VDFB02084616.1 coordinate 1,750, forward strand.
ACAGAATTATGTAATAAGGTTTGTTTTGAATGCAAGCAAGTTATTCATAGTGTAGAAGTGTGTGTTCACTTTTTGTTTTAATTTTTATGCAAAGCATTATAAAATTTTATAATTGAGTGTTTTGGGCACTTAGTTTATGGGATTCAGTATCATTCATTCAATAAAATTTAGTAATGCCTATCTTGTTTCTAAATTTTTGTTGAAACATTCTATGTTATTGTGATTTTATGAGTTAAATATTGCTTGGCATTTGCTGAAAGCTTTGAATTGCAATAGGTGTTGTGTTGGTTGATGTAGCTATAAATGCAACTACTATGTTAGCTTATAAAATATGTCTGTTGAAATAAATTAAATTGCTTTTAGCAGATTTGTAAGTTTTGTATTGCAGGTTTACTTGAAGTTGGAAGTTGTGACTTGGTATATAATTATTACAAAAACAACACACAGAAAGTTAACCAAGCTTGCATAAAAATCTATTAAGAAATAAGGCAAAAAAGCATCCTTATATAGAATTACAAATATTTTATCCACAAAGGATAAGGATGACAAATATCTTGTCCATAAAGGATAAGGATGCCAACTCATAGGATAAGATTGACAACTCATAAAACAAAAAGATAAATCTTATCGAAGGATAAGGATGACATATATCTTATCCACAAAGGAAAAATATCTAAAGTCAACGTGACTTTATTAAAGAAGATTCCTAAAGTCTATCTTAAAAGCTAATTGACCATTACAATATAAAACATTACTTTAATACCCTCCCTTAATGGTCATTCTACTAACTACACCAAGCTTATCTTGTAATTTTATAAATTTGTCCCAACTCAAGGACTTGTTAAGAATGTCCATAGTCTAGCCCTCAATTGGACAGTATTGCAATATCATTGATCCATCTTCTACAAGTGGCCCAATGAAATGACAATGAAGCTCCACATGTTTGGTACACTCGTGGAAGCTTGGATTCTTGGCAACCTTTAGCACCCCTTGATTGTCATTGTCACAAAACAAGGGTGAAGGCCCTGCTTGAGACATTTGCATATCTGAAAGCATTCTCCGAAGTCATACTGCCTCACATGCTGCTTTGAATGTTCCCCGAAACTATGCTTTTGTCAAGGAAAGAGCTAGCGCCTATTGCTTCTTACTGGTCCATATGACTACACCCATACCAAGACTGAAAACATATCTAGAAGTGGACTCCCTGTCATCAATAGAACCTGCCTAATCTAAATCTGTGAACCCAACCAGCTTAGGATCTTTGTTTTTGCCATATAGAATGCCAAAGTCAAGTGTCCCTTTCACATATCTCAGTACCCACTTCACTGCAACCCAATGTTTTTCCTTTGGGGCTGCCATAAAATGTTGTGTTTTGGAAACCTAGCATGTTCATAAGGTGGCAAATGTCGGATAGGTATTAAGAGAAGAGCCTTGCTCTTATATAACTTACAAACCCTAGAAATTAGGGAGAAGCATTAGTTAACTGAACAATAGACAAACAGTTAACTAATGCAAACTAAAGCTTAAAAAGAGGAAAGATGCTAAACTCATACTAGGTTAGCTACAAGTTAACTTACGACTAACTAAAGACTAAATAAAGCTAAGATGACCATTAATATTACATTTACTATTTTAATACCCTCCCTTAATGGTCATCGTACAAACATAAACTAAGTCTACCCATATTGTGTTGGTCATCAAAATGCATAGTGTGCAGACTCCTTCTGCTCAGACTGCTCCGCTACGTGAGCACTTTCCTAAGATGCTTCCCGGTTGGACTTCTCATCAGCTAACCGCTTTCTGCAATACCTTTGTATATGACCAATCTTCCCACAATAATGGCAAGTAAAAGACTTCTTGGAGCCCTCCTCCGTATCGCCTCGTCCTTTCTGCTGAGTAGACTTGCTTTTGCCAACGTCCTTGGCAGTAAATGTTTGTTCAATATAGTTGCTGTCAAGAAACTCCATTATTAGAGACATAGACAACATACTAGTCCTCATACCCAAAATTTCCGGTGAATCATTTATATATAAAATAGCCATATCCTTATTCATTTAACTCATGTACCCTAATTTGATTAGGCGTCCAGGACACAGAGTACACTAGTACATTTTCCGTCTCCCAACAAGTATGTAATGTTCAACACTTGGAGACTCACTGCTGCTCCCAAATTGCTTCTTCCATCTATCCTACTACAAAAACTTGTTGTACATTTCATCAAACTTCAAGTCAACATTGGTGGATGTAATGTTGAGCATTTCGATGAAGTGCTCGTAGGAACGTGGCAAACTCTTCAAAGTGATCACCACCATATCCTCCTCTTCTATCTTACGACCAATGGCCTCCAATTGATTGTGAATATTTTTTATTTTCATCAAGTGCTCCTGCAAAGACACTTGGTCATCCATCATAATAGAGAAAAGCATATTCTTCAAAAAGAAAGCCCTTCCCTTGTCTGAGGTCTCATGAAGATCTTTCAAATGCTTCGAGATCTCCCGCGGTTACGGATGATATTTCTGATAACATCTCATTGGTGATAGATAATTTTAGAAATAAGCTGCCTCTATTAGCTTCCATCATACTTGTCTGAAATCCTTCCCAGCAAAGCGATTAGGACGAACTTTTATTACAGGAACAAAGCGCGTTGAGACGCTGACACTTTCAGATGGTAAAGCATCACATTTCCGTGTTGTAGTTATTTCCATTGAACCCTCTGCTTGAACATTCCAACATAACGTTGGACAAAGGCGCCCAGTCCTCCGTTTTTCCAAGCGAATAAGCAGAGGTAACTCTATGATCAAGTAGCAAAACCAACTTTAGGACAATCAACTACTTCTTGATTTTAAAAAGTAGATCCTATAAAAGGCTTTCGGAAACTATAAAAGATTTTATTTTTTTAGAAAAACCCTCAAAAGCCTCTATGTAGAGATTTTTTTAAGGAAAAAATTTTTGACTCTATACAAAATTTTCTTTTTTAGGGTACCGTAAGTTAGGCTCCAAAACAACGCCCCTCAAGCTACCATCCCGGAAAATCAAAATCACCCAGTGACATGAACAAAAATCATAAAACCCTAGGTTGGGCCAAAAACCTCAAATATTACCCGAGAGAATTAAATGCAGTGCGAGAGAATTGTGATTTTGCAAAAGCGGAGACTTCGGAAAGTCACAGCGAACAAAAAACCCTAGGCATGAGATCAGGAAAAAAAAAATGCCTAGAATGCAAAATTTGAGAAAGGAAATCCGTCCAAAATTCCAAAAAATGCGCACCACAAACTCAAAAAGTGGGAAAATTGCATACATATAAACTCAGAAAATCCACAGCCAATGAAGAAATTGCGTCCAAAATGAAGGTATATCGCGCGCCAGAAAGATAAGAACACGCTTAGAAACTTTCAAAATCACGCCTAAAAAGAGACTTCAAGAAATGTGGCTAGCAAGAGATTGAAAATCGCGCCAACCAGAAAATACAGAAGCCCCTAAAAAATTTCTAACCAGGTTCCAACTCGAAGCTTTGATACCATGTTCGGTAAATTTGGTAAATAATCAAATAGATATTATTAAGAGAAGAGCCTTACTCTTATAGAACTTGCAAACCCTAGAAATTAGGGAGAATGATTAGTTAACTGAACAATAGACAAAATAGTTAACTGAAGCAAACTAAAGCTTAAAAAGTGGAAAGAAGACTAAGTTAACTTACAACTAACTAAAGACTAAATAAAGCTAAGATGACCATTAATATTACATTTAATATTTTAATATAGCATGCCTTGCTTGAGGTTGGCCCTAAGGAGGGAAAAGGCAAATAAAATAAGAATATTTGGCTTAAAGAGGTCGGCCTTGTTAAGGTTATTTGTGGAAGGCTATAAAAGAAAGTAAAGTGTAGGTCATTTGACATCCATGGATATCTAATTTCATTTTGGAGATTCTTCTCTTTGGCCGCATCTTCGGTTGGGCTTCATTCCAAGGACGAAAACCCTTGTGAATGGGGTGAGTTGGACGAAACCCTAGCTCACCTTGTGGAGAACTCGTGACAAAGTTTTAGTTGCACTTCATAGGAGGCAATTGGAGGCTTGGAGCATCATTGCATAATCAGATTTGACGATCAAATTTGGAGCAACATTATTGTGGCATTTTATGTGCAGATTGCATTAGGGTTTGCCCTAATTTGGAGCACCACTTGGAGCAGACCTTTGGAGGGCGATTTTGCATATTTGGAGCAGCAAACCCTAAGCAATTGCCAAGGAGGAATTTCACCCATCTAGAGTTTGATATCTGAAGACTATTTTGCATATATTTGGTATGTATAATCATAGTTTTAGATCTGATTTGTAGAGCAGAAATTTGGGCATATGTCTGGCATGTTTGAATCCATGAATTCATTGTAAATTCAGTCCAAAATATTCAGTTTGTAACAGCATAAGTTATCTACAGAAAATCAGATTTGTATGACAGATTTGTATGATGCATTTGGATGCCCTATCTTGTGTTTTTATGGTGAATTTCATGTTTGATATGAATTTCAATTGGTAGCATCATTTGGCATGTTTATTTGTCATGTTTGGGCACTTGTATGTTCGCTGTGATATTTTGTTTTGAAATCAGAAAATAAAAATCAGAAATTACAATCAGGGCAGATCCTGTTAAGGATATTACAATGGTATCAAAGCACTTGTCCTGCTAGTCTGAGGGTATTTTTCTTCGTTGATGCAATGGAGTCCAAGGGATCAACGAGATCTTGAGAGGTAAAAGAAGAAAACTGAAGCTGAACCATCTGGGATAGGGGGCAGAGGTAAAAAGATGTCTGACAGGGGTCAACAATGGGATGCTTTCATGAGGGTCCAGCAGCAAATTGCTCAAACGCAAAAGCAAATGGCCAAACAGCAGGAGCAAACAACACAGATGATGAACATGTTGATGCAGACCATGAATAATGTGTAACACTCTCAGATCTGCACAAAATAATGGTACAAAAGGGAATCAATCTAATCAAAATGGACCTGAAATTCAAAGCAGCGGGGCTACCAAGCCCACACAGCCATCATTCTTGCCCATAAATGAACCCACAAATGAGGAAGAAGAGTTGAATCACGCTAGGGTTGATGTTAATTCAAGGATAGATGCCTGGCCGCAGCTTGATCCAGTGTGAGACCGTCCGTACAGTTTCATAATGCAGGAGTGGATCAAGGGGCAGCCGATTCACAGCAATCAATGAGATCTACCACATAGGGTGAGCAAGTTGACTCCCTCAACGATGGCTCAAGGGAAGGTCATGCACAAGCTTGGGTACAAAAAGCTGGATACACACCTCTCACTTGGCAGTTAGCCTATGATAGAGAGGAAGATTCAGAAACTGCTAAGGAGGAGATCAAAGAGGCCGGGAGCCAAAAGAATCATTCTCAAAGAACCCAAAGGATAGAGACTTATTATAATGAGGGTACATCAGAGTTGGGCCTTTGTAAAGAGGAGGAGGAAGTTGTAGAGCCAAGAAGAAAAATTGAAGCTACAAGACATCAGAAGCAACAAGAACAAGAGGGCCCCAATGTAGAGTTAAGGTGAAAGATTCCATGTTGATTACTTTAATGTTTGTGCATATCAACCGAAGACCAATGAGCATTTTGTTAGCATCCAAGGTATGAAGATGTTTCAAATTTGTTTGGCACCTATGTCGTGCACAAAATTCTTGTTATCATGTGGAAAGCATGCAAAAAAAGTGATAGAATAAGAGATACGAAAAAGAAAAACTGCATTATGGGGCATGTGGACTCTTTGTTCCAAGTTCAAATTTTCCATATCCAAGGATCCTTGGGGAGTCAAGAGGATAGATGCATTGGTGCTACATTACAATCCTCCTTGAGATCAACTTTTTGATGCTTATTTGGGAATGCATGAAGATGGGAATTCAAGAAGAATTGAGAAGAGAAGAAGAAAAATCAGAAGTTATCCAATAGAGGCATTTAGAAAAAAGAAAAGAAAGAAAAATTGCTTCCTTGTGATTTGTAGCCTGTGGGTGATACCCCTTACAACCCTTTTGTCTTATTTATATGTGCACTAGGTGCTTCAATTGAGGGAGGTCGGCCAAGCTACCATTTAAATCTTTTAAAAGCATTTGTCTAACCACAAGATGGTCGGCTCTATTTAGAAGGTCGGCCTTTCTAGGGAGTTGGCCACTTTAAATTATATTTAAATTCCTTTGTTTTGGTGTAATGTCTTCATGAGTCGGTTGTTAGAGTAATTAGTTATTTCACTTAATTAATCTAATCATATTGGTTAATTAATTAAGTCACTTATCATTTTAGTTACTTAAGCTAAACTTAGGCACATTAATAATTAATTGTAGTACTAGGAGTTTCCTTACCCCAGGTTATGCATACATTACAGCTTTATTAGTGGTTCATCTCTTCATATTTCCTTAATTCCTGCAAGAGTTATTCTTTGTTTTCTATTTTTCTCTTTGTGAAGGTATTTTTCTGGTTTGTTTTTCTATTATGCTCACGGATTCTGTAGTTTCTTTTGGCCACATCTTGCTCATAGCTTGACAAATTTTGGTTCGCATCGATTCACATCTCAGATTGAGAGCCTATGGTTAATGATCTTGAATCACATCATATTCACATTGGGTCACATCTCAATTGGTGGTCCATTCATTTTATGGTTAATTTTCCAGAATCTTCATGGTACTTGCTCCTATGGATCATTTTTAGTCATAGTTTGGCATCGGTATCGAGATACACATAGCTTCTAGATTCTTTCATCATATCATTCCATCTTATGGGGGGCATCATTTATTCATCACTTTGTTGTTTTATAGATTCAAGGTTGTTCGGTTTGTAGAGTTTTCCGGTGTTCCCTTGGCGCCGAGGTCACCCATATTTTGCATTATCGCCCAGTTCGGCTGAGTCAGCTAATGGCTCTCATATGGTTTCTTATGCTTAATTATCTTTCACCGCTTGCGGTCGAGTCCAATGTTACTCCACGGTGTTCTTCGGTGCTTCTTTGTAGCAGTCATCTCATTGAGGGGTTTGTTGTCCCACTGGGTTTTCTCCTCTTTCTCATTCATTGCATTTGTACATGAGTACTTGATCATACCTTGTTGTTGGGACCCATCTTTTCTTTCATGCATCTTTTCTTTAGTGTTTTAGCTACTTCCTAAGTTTATCTTAAGGGGGTTTAGAGTAATAAGTTATTTCACTTAATTAATCTAATCATATTGGTTAATTAATTCAAGTCACTTATCATTTAGTTATTTAAGCTAAACTTAGGCACATCAATAATTAATTATTATTAAATTAAGTGTGCACACTAGGGTTTCCTTTTAGGGTTATGCATACATTGCTTTTATAAAGCAATTTATCTCTTGTATTTCCTTAATTCCTGAATATTATTCATTCTCACATCTTCATGCAAATTGCTCTGTTGTTTCTGTTTTTCTCTTTGTGGAAGGTATTTTCTGGTTTGCATGTCTGATCTTGGATTCTAACATCAGCCTTATCTTTTTGTGGGAAATATATTCCCATGACGGGGCATGACACCCCTTATGATGGTAGAAAATGAAGACCAATCAGATTTGCATGAACTTGTTGAGAGGTATGATTTGGAAAACAAATCAGAAAATTTATTTTGTGCAAATGACTTTAATTATAGGGTTCACGAAACACATCATTTGGAGAGCCAATTGAAGGCTCGAGTCAATGTTAAGGAGGTTGAAGTTGTGCATATACTTTGTGGACCAGCAAATAATGATTGTGATTCAGATTTGGTTAAGAGTTTAACCATTCTTGGAGAGCTCAATGAGCCTACTTATGTTTTGACACCATGCTATCATGATGATGATCCTTTGAGTGAACACAATGTTGTCCCAGCTTCAAAACTTGAAGGAGATGTCATAGAGGTATCCAATTTGGAGTTGTATGTTCATGGGGATGTTGAGTTTCAGCTGGACTGCAATCCAAGACATGGAAATGAGCATGAGAGCAGAAAATTTTCCGACACAATCTATTGGTTTTCAGCTCACTCCTTGATGATTGATGACTGTTCTATATTGCTGATCATGGAGTTTTCAGATTGTATATTGATGTTTGCGGCTGTTTGGATGGATTGGTGTGCATGGGATTGTCACTACAGCGTTGAGAGGTTGCATGATGATGAGACCCTATCATCTCATGACAACAGAAGCATTTTTAGAATGATCATAGGTCTGATTTTCAGTTTTCCTAGTGCTGTTCTGATTTATACCAGCAGCCTAGAGTGTGTATACATGTTTGATTATGCACATATGATAGACATTTTTCATGTTCATAGGGGACAATTCAGATTTAGATGGATAGATGGTGATGAAAGCATGCTGAGAGATACTTATCTCTTCATTTTCAGTTGATGTGATGGTGTAATAACTTGGGATTCTGGCATTGGTGTGGTTGTTACAATACTTCACAGGGATCTTGGTGAGTTGCTTCACAATTTTTGGTTGAGTGATATTTGTATCGGAGTGGAGCAGCGGAAGGTTTGGTGCAGGTGGTTGTGCTTCAAAGGTCATGATTATATATCACCTATCACTTGTTGCTACACAGACAGATTACATGGAGGAGGAGCATAGTTTCAGAGGTTGAGGGATGGAGCAGATTTGAGTTTCAGTGTGTATGGACAGTATTGTTTCATTTCTGGCCACCAGAACTCACTTTGCATACTATTCTTTGTATTCACTACGGGAGGAGTAGCCACAAGTTGAGGAGCAGGGTGATCATGGAGTACTTGATTAGTTCGAAGAACTTACCACTAGAAGATGCAACTAGGGAAGGTGTAGAGATTTTTCAGCATCCATATCTGAGGTTGCTCGAGGACAAGCAACATTTGGGAAGGGAGGACTGTCATGTCCCCAATTTGATTTGAAATTCAAATTTTGCAAAGGCGGGAAAAAGTGTTTTTGAACAGTAATTTTGATATTTTAATTAATAAATAAAATAAAATAAAAAATACCTTATTGTGGTCGGCCAAATTTGAAGGAGAAAAAGAAGATAAATCCAAATAAATTCCCCTTGAGGTGGACGACCTAGTGAGAGGTCAAGAAATAAAATATTAATGCCAAAAGGGGTTCACCCTACTTGGAGAAAGGAATGAAAAATAAAATAAAATATTTTATTTGTGTTTTTGGGTGCCTAGCATGCCTTGCTTGAGGTCAGCCCTAAGAAGGAGGGAAAAAGGCAAATAAAATAAGAATATTTGGCTTAAAGAGGTCGGCCTTGTTAAGGTTATTTGTGCAAGGCTATAAAAGAAGTAAAGATCATTTGGCATCCATTGATATCTAATTTCATTTGGAGATTCTTCTCTTTGGTTGCAACTATGGTTGGGCTTCATTCCAAGGACAAAAACCCTTTTGTGAATGTGGTGAGTTGGACGAAACCCTAGCTCACCTTGTGGAGAACTCATGACGGAGTTCTAATTGCACTTCATTGGAGACAATTGGAGGCTTGGAGCATCATTGTATAATCAGATTTAAAGATCAGATTTGGAGCAGCATTATTGTGGCATTTTGTGAGCAAATTGCATTAGGGTTTTGCCCTAATTTGGAACGCCACTTGGAGCAGACTTGAGCGGCCACCTTTGGAGGGTGATTTTGCATATTTGGAGTATATTTGGAGCAGCATACCCTAAGCAATTGCCAAGGAGGAATTTCACCCACATAGAGTTTGATATCTAAAGACTATTTTGCATTTATTTGTTATGTATAATCATAGTTTCAGATCTGATTTGTAGAACAGAAATCTGACATATGTCTGTCATGTTTGAGCCCATGCATTCATTGTAAACTCAGTCCAGAATATTCAGTTTGTAACAGCAGAAGATATCTACAGAAAATCAGATTTGTATGATGCATTTGGATGCCCTATCTTGTGTTTTTATGGTGGATTTCATGTTTGATACGAATTACAATTGGTAGCATCATTTGGCATGTTTATTTGTCATGTTTGGGCACTTGTATTTTTGCTGTGATATTTTGTTTGGAAATCAAAAAATAAAAATCAGAAATCAGAATTAGGACAGATCCTATTAGGGATATTACAACAAAGGCCCAACCACTACACCAAAAGATCGGCCTAGTAGTGAGGGCAGCTACCCAAGGTGTTAAGAGTAAAGTTTGCATCCCACCAGCCTTGGAGGTGAAGACATAGAAGCCACAAGCACAGTGGACATGTGGTCGTGGAGCCCCACCATCTGGTTAGCAGGTACGCACCTACCAGCACGACGGGTTAGGACATCTATTGAGGTTTAGCCCTTCACGCACAGAACATTACAGCCCATCATGCTCCGCAAGGCTCGACCTCAAGAGTTTGGCTCTGATATCACAAAGGCCCAACCACTGCACCAAAAGACCAGCCTAGTAGTGAGGGTGGCTACCCAAGGTGTTAAGGGTGAGGTTTGCGTCCCACCAACCTTGGAGGTGAAGGCATTGAAGCCACGAGCACAGCAGACACGTGGCTATGGAGGTACACGTCACCTAGCGGGCCGGGTTAGTGAAATGGTAAAAACTTCGTGCATTGACATAAAAAGAGAGGTTACAATTTATAGAGTGCATAAAGCACTGTAGATATTAAATATCTACCTACTGACAGAAAATATCTAACCTAACAGATAGAAAATATCTAATCTATTAAATACATGACATTGACCATTAATATATAAGAATATAATTTATTCTAACACCCTCCTTTAATGATCAATCCGTCAACAACACCAAGGTGCCCTCTGAATTTTACAAATTTATCCGGGCTCCCAGGACAGGTGAGAATATCTGCAGTCTGATCCACTGTTGCAACATACTGCAGCTGAACTGATCCGTCTTCTACCAGCTTGCGGATGTAGTGACAATGAAGCTCGACATGCTTGGTACATTCATGGAAGACTGGATTTTTGGCCAGTTTGAGCACCCCTTGATTATCAGTGTACAAGGGAGAAGGTCTTGCTTGTGACATATGCATGTCAGAAAGCATCCTACGAAGCCAAACTGCCTCACATGTTGCTTTTGCTATTCCTGGAATATTCCTGACTTACGTGAGGAAGAGCTCTTGTTGCTTCTTGCTGGTTCAATATTTATTTGTACCCAAGCCCGAATACATACGGTAGATTTTCGATCATCCGCGGAACTTCTGCCAATGGAGTGGTGTAACCAATCAGCTTTGGATGCCCCATCTGCCATCTGAGAATGCGCATAGTGGAAGTTCCTTAACATATCTATTTTCGCTTAAGCTGCAATCAATGATTAACTGGAGCTGTCATGAAGAGATGTAACTCCGCAGCAAAGCCCGATATA
>VDFB02084617.1:0-19994 GCA_007258455.2 Sequoia sempervirens
AAGACTAACTACAAAGAAAAGATGTGTGTGAAAGTGAATGTGACGAACCCTAATGGACTGACCTAGTGCGGCCTCAGGGGCTCATCATGTGATGGCCTTGCCTATGTTGTACATGCAGAGGCCTCGTAGTTTGACACGACCAATGACCTTATCATATAGATAGATGTATTGACGCAAGACTTTATACATACAAACCTAAACGGACTGACCTAATGCCTCGGGGGCACATCGGCAGATGGCCTTGCCTACGTCCAGCCGCAGAGGCAACGTAGTTCGACATGACGACAAAGACTGACAAGTGCGACTGACTCTAACTCTATTTTTGGATTTTTTGAAGTTTTTCAGTGTTTTTGTGTTTTCTCAGGTCATTTTGCGATGTTTTTGGATTTTCATGGTTTTATGTCTTCAATACAGCCAATGTAAGAACGAATGTGACGCAGGTCAAGTGTCTGCCCCCAGTCGAGTATAAGACCAACTGACTATGAATAGAGTGAGATGGGGGATATGAAATGCTCTCGATGTCAATCATTCCAAGCTATGGAAAAGACTACCACTTATTAGGACTGATATATACAAGTGATGGACATAAAAGGTAAAAGATATATATAGGATAGTGGACTATGTACATGAATGTGGGCTATGTATAGGGAAGTGGTGTATGTACAAGATAGATTAGAATAATAGTAGACAAAGGAGCAGAGTTGAGTACACATAGCGCCTGTTTGCCAGGTTTTCACCATGGTACCTATCCAAAGCGCCACCGAAGTGGTTTTCACCATTGGACGATTGATTTATCTTTACTATTTTCCATATTAACTAATTTTTTTTGGTGTTACCAAGACGCCTGTTTGCCAGGTTTTCCCCTTGATAACGATTTTTTTATTTTCTGATTTTTTTGTATTTTTGCTAAATAAGACAAAGGCTCCCAGAAGCTATGTGTAGAACTTCTTTAGATGCATACTATTGATTGGTGAGGACAATGGTTCACCTTCAGGAGTAGAGAGTTGATACGCTCCTGATCCAAAAGCTTCCATAACAACATAAGGTCCCAACCAATTAGGTTCAAACTTTCCTGGTTTGTCTCTTTCTGCTTGATTCTTTGGATTCTCCATTATAACTAGGTCACCAATGTCAAAATTTCTGTTTAAAACCCTCCTGTTATAGCTCGTGGCGATTCTGATATCTTGAAAGATGGTCAGTGCTGCTTTTGTAAACAATAAATTCCTAGTTCATAGGTCTCGACCTCGATACTCTTCATCATCAATGACTTTGAGATACCCTTAGGGAAGGAATCTAGAGCCTCAATAGGCAAAATAGCCCGGATCAAAGTTAGAAAATGAAGTATGAAATTGCTTTTGATGGGAATGCGGATACTTTGGCAAGCCTTGGTAGAAGTTTAAAATTTTATAAAATGCGGGTCACTGACCCGGCTATCATTGGCCAGTCTTCTTGAGGATTCTAATGATGGTCTTGTTAGGCACCTGTACCTTGTGAGTAGTATGGAGTAAGAAAGTGATGTTAGAACCTTAAAATTGATCACACAGTAGTAGACTTTGGTTCATAAAATGGGCAGCCATTATCAGTGATTATGGACTGAGGGACACCATACCGACAAATGATATAGTTCAAGATGAATCTAGAAATCTGTGTGCCAGTAATATATGTCATAGGAATGGCTTCAATCCACTTCGTAAAGTACTTAGTGGCAGTGATAATGAACTTGTGTCCATTTGATGATGTAGGGTGGATTTTACCTATGAGGTCGAGTCCCCATTGGGCAAAGGGCCATGGTGACGTGATAGGACGGAGCTCCTGTGCTGGGGCATGTATCAAATCTCCATGAACTTGGCATTGGTGACATTTTGTTACAAAGACATATGAGTCTTTTTCCATAGTAGGCCAATAATAACCCAGTCTCATAATCTTTTTAGCTAAGGTAGGACCGCTAGAATGGGAACCACATATACCCTCATGCACCCCACGCAAGGTTGCTTGTGCTTCAATAGAATCAAGACATCTCAACAGGGTATTATCTAAGGCACGTCTATATAAGGTGTCTCCGACGATGGTGTATTTGGCTGACTTGTGAAGGAATGTCCTACGTTGGTTATTGGATAGGCCAATGGGGATGACTTCGGCATGAAGGTAATCATAGATTTCTTTGTACCATGGGGAATCAGGACCAACAATGTCACACACCATTTCAGAATCTGGGATATCGTAGGCGGGGACCAAAAGCTGTTCGACCAAGAACTCAAACTTAGGCACGTTGTTAGGAATGTCAAGGAGTGAGGCAATTGTAGCCATAGCGTCTGCTGCTTTGTTTAAAACATGAGGTATCTGATGAAACTCAACTTTGTCAACGTAATCTTTAAAACTATCAGCCATACGCTTATACGGAGCAAGCTTCTCATTCTTAGTCTCATAATCATCATTTACCTGTCTTATTACTAGTTGAGAATCACCATATACCTGTAGGTTCTTGATTTTCCACTTGACTGCCATGCGTAAACCTGTCACTAAATCTTCATATTCCACCATGTTGTTAGTGCATGGAAATGCAATCCTGAATGATTTAGGGATGGAATCACCCTGTGGTGTGATAAACAATATCCCAGCCCCTGAACCATGATTTGTATGTGAGCCATCAAAGTACAGTTTCCATGTTATGTTTGTGTCAAAAGTGAATATGAACTCATCAGGAAAGTCTGCCACTAATGGGTGATCTGCCTATATTAATTGAAGTAGCCAGCTAATTGATCGGCACATCCTTTAATAGCCTTTCTTCTACATACTAGATATCATACTCACTAAGTATCATAACCCCTTAGCGGGCGTCGCTGCCAGCGGTACGCTGCGAGAAGATATTTGAAGGAGATATATTTTAAAAGTCAGCATTGTTTGATGCGGTTTGTACTTATTTTCAGTTTTTGGGTAAGCAAAATATGCAGGCAGGCTGGAAATTCAATGTTACTATAGTTAAAGCTCACCAACCAACCAAAGTAAGTATTTGTTAATGAAGCGCTTCCATTCATGACCTTCATCGTCATTCTGTGCAAGCAATGCTCCAAGTGATGAATGGGTTGTTGTGATATAAAGAATCAATGGTCTTCCTTCAACAGGTGGCATTAAGACAGGTGGTGTAAGTAAATATTCCTTAGTCAATTGAAAAGCCTCTTCACACTTAGCTGTCCATGCAAATGGTACTCCTTTCCGAAGAAGATGTTGAAAAGGATGTGTCTTGTCTGCTAGTTGCACTATAAACCTTCTGATAGATTGCAACCTTCCCTGTAATGTCCTTAGTTGACTGAGATTGTTGGGTGGTGGCATGTCCATGATTGCTTTCACCTTAGCCGGATCCACTTCAATACCTCGTCTTGAAATGATATAACCTAATAGCTTTCCTGACTTGACTCCAAACACACATTTCTTTGGGTTGAGTCTCACATTATACTTCTCCAGTCTCTGAAATACCTTGTCTAAAACCTGTAAATGTTCTGCCCTTGTCTTGGATTTTACAATAAGGTCATCGACATAATCCTCCATGAAGTGTGTACTAGATCATGAAGATAGTAGTCATATACGTTGATAGGTTGTCACGCATTTTTGAGTCAAAGGGCATAACATTCCAGCAATCGTTCCACAAGGACAAGTAAAAGCCATTTATGTTGATCTTATTTTAATTTTATGCAGAAGTTTAATATGCAGTCATCCATAAGGGATAACATATATCCTATTTGTCATGTCAACTATCGTATCTATCTTCAGGCAAAAGTCGTCCTTAGAGGACCAAGCCTTGTTGATCTCAAAACCAGTGCAGATCACGGATGCCCCAGCTGGTTTGGTGACTAGTACAAGATTGGAAATCTAGTCTGCATAGTCAATAGACCTGATGAAACCAACGTCTAACAATTTCTTAAGTTCTGCCTTGACTAATAAAGCAATCTGTGGATGCATTTTTCTCAACTTCTGTTTCACTGGTTTGGCACCTGGTTGTAAAGGTAAATGGTGTAGAACAAGTTTAGGATCTAACCCTGGCATGTACGCATATGACCAAGCAAAATTTATCTGTCTCTATGCAAAGAAGTCGTGGAACTCAGGCTTTTCTCCTGTTTTCAATGATGCTGCAAAATAAACCAATCGTGGATTCTCTTTTGTGCCTATGAGACCTCTACAGTTTCTTCCATGAGCATAGGTGACTTTTCCTGTGTAATGGGAAGAATGTTCAAACCTCCATCCTTAGGTGCCTCAGAGAGGTTTTCACCTTCGGATGCATCCTTTCTTTTTACTTTTTCATTGTCTAGAGGTGCCTTTCGGTTTTCACCTAGAGACTCATCCTTTTTATCTTGTTTATTCGTTTTATCATTTTTGCGACTGGAGGGTTGAACAGATTCCCCAAAATATGCTTTATTGTCCAAGTCAATGGTAAAACCAGCTTTATGATCTCCATTAGGTATGCCTTCACGTAATCCCAGGAACTCAGCAATCGCTTCGTCGTTCTCAAAAGTATCTAAAACGGGTGTATCTTGTTGATCCCAATCAATGAGTTGGGGATAAACTAAGGGCATGTCATCGTCAGAGTTATCAAAATCTAATGGGGTCAAGGTAAGGATTGAATTATTCATGTGATCACAAAATTCTTGTACCAAGTCCTTTTTGCTCTTGGGTTTGGGTCTAGGTGGATGAATAGGTGGGCCTAATGCCAAGGTTTGACAATCAGAGAGAGGTGGCTCAGGTTGCCAAGAGGTAGGATCAAGCGATTCCCAATAGTAGTGTTTAAACCACTCCTCTTTTGTCATTTTCTTTGGTGGACAGGAATTTAAAGGGTTTGGTGAGGAACTTAACAACAAGTCAAGTTCTCCAAATAACTTGTCAAGGTCCATGGAAGAAGTAGAGGATAAGGAATCCCACTCATAATCATTAGAGTCAGGCGAGTTAGAATGATTTTGGTCTATTGGTTCGTGAGATGTCTTAATGTCTTCTGAAGCATGTACTTCCTCAAGTAAGGGTAATGGAGTACTAGGAACGCCAATCTGAATCAGTTGAAACCCTAGCCCTACTCCTTTTGGCCACTGAGAAACAAATATTGGTTTAATTCTGCCATCTTGGTTTAAGCCTAAACCAATTTGTCCATCATATCCTTTGCTTTGCATGATTTTGAAACCCTTTCCATATAGTCTTGTAGGAATATGAGCAAGTAAAAGGGGTTCTTGATTATCTTCCTTATACAGCCAGGAAGTAACATCTTTTGTATCTACAGCCTCTTTGCTTAATTCACCCCATTTAATGAAAGTTGTGGGGGGAACATGTATAGTGATTATAGACTGTCCCCTACCTGTTGTAGGCAAACCATATGACTTAGGAGGGACCAAGTGGCTAACACAATAGGAAGTCTTCATATAATACTCTCCACAACCCTTGTCTTGGATCTCAACCCTAGGAGTAGTGGGAAGTGAAGGTGCAACAGATTTTTGAGTGAGTGTAGATGGGTCAACATAAGAAGATGGATTAGAAGATGAGGCCTCTTGGTTGACTGGCACTTGGCATTGAGGGATCTCCTTTAGGTTAGTGCAATACTGAAAAGGATCGGGATCACCATCGATAGTTATTTTGGTGCCATTGTAAGGGAATTTAAGACACTGATGATATGTGGAAGGGACTGCCTTCATGGCATGAATCCATGGTCTACCTAGCAAAAGGTTATATGGGAGGGTGAGATCCAAGACCTGGAACTTTGTCTCTATTATCACAGGACCAATTCTGATAGGAAGTGTTACCACCCCCTTTGATTTTCTTTCTTCATCATCATAAGCCTTAATGACAATACTCTTGGTGATGTCTATGCATGCTTCTGAAATACCTAATGCCTTAATTAGTTTTAAAGTGCATAGATTTAACCCTACTCCTCCGTCTACCAAAACTCATCTAACTTTGGTGTCATCAACAAGGACTTCTAGATGTAAAGGGTCATTGTGGTTCGTCTTATCTGTGGCATAGTCTTGTTCAGAAAACGTGGCATGATGATTATTGGTCAAGTAGCCCACCATCTCCTGGAAACGATTGACATCAAGGTCATTAGGGACCATGGTGTTCTGTAAAGCCTTATCAAGGATAGACCGATGCTCGGGGGAGATACGCAACAATTCTAGGATTGAAATTTGGGCTGGAGTCTTCCCCAACTGGTCAAGTAGGTTATATTGTAACTTGGAAGGTTGTGATGTTTGCTGCGATGGAGGGCTTTGGATAACAAACTTAGTACGATGAGTATTGACTGCACATTCTAGATTAGCATTGATAGTAATGGTATTGATGTTGTCATCGGTGGTGCGAAGGCAATGAATGATTTTGCCACTATCATAGTCATGTTTTATATTCGCATAATTTGCTGACATATTGGTCTTAGTACTCGAACTGGGGACAGTCCCTTTCCCATGGTCATGTAGTGGGTCTAAAAATACTTGATGATCAGTGTTCGATGTATTTTGTTTTTGTCCACTAACTTCAATGATTCTCTTGTCAACAAGATCATGTATGATGTTCTTCAGTTGTCGACAGTTTTGTAGGTTATGCCCCTTTGTCCTATGATAATCACAGAAGGCATTGTCATCCCACCAAGTTGGTTTAAACTGTCTTGGATCGTATTGTCTTGGTTCCTGCAGTTGTATGAGGTTGTGTTGTAACAGTTGTTTGAACACCGACTTAATGGGTTCCCCTAAGGGAGTGAACTCACGTTTCTGGAATCTCCTTGGTGGTGGACGTTGAGTGTTTTGGACCACGTTGGGAGGTTGATTGACAGCATTAAGTGTGTTGGCAAAGTTATGAGGCCCTTTTAATGTGAGGAGGGGTCTTGCTTGTAATGTTTTAGCATCAACCACCCCATCATTGGTGACATTTTTGTTGCGAGACCAGAATCTGTTTCTGTCGGTGGGAGTGTTTTGTACGACCGTGTTTCGATTGGGTGTTGTCATCTTGAGTTCACCTTTTTCAATGAGATCCTTCTCTATTATCACCCCCTTTTCCACTAGTTCCGAAAAAGATATGCAGCAATGTACCCTTAAGTTACTCCTAAGTTTTGGATGAAGGTTTTCTTGAAACATTGTAACCTTTTGTTTTTCAGGTATCTCGACAAGACATCTACTAGCAATAGTTCTCCATCTCTGGAAGAAAGCAATGAATGTTTCACCTTTGTCTTGTGTTGTGTGGCACAAGGTTGCTATATTTATCTCATGGTCAATGTGGAAGGAGAATTGCTCCACAAATTTCTCAACTAGCTCTCCCCATGATCTAATGCCAGAATCTAGACCCGAAAACCATTCTAGTGCAACCCCTACAAGACTTCGTGGAAATAGCCTCATAAGGTACGTGGGGTCGTAAGAAACATCAATGCATATGGTAGAAAATTCCCCTCATATAGTTCTCCACCTGATTGGCGCTTAGCCAATTGTACTTAGAAGACGGGCACATTACATCCAGAGGAAAGGTAAGTCATGTACAATGATCTATCAAAGGGAATGGGCATATGTCCTTTGGTGAAAATGATTTCTTAGTTGACACTGACATGTTGTCCATTTGCGTTTGTAATGCCTGCATTTGTGTTTGTAGGATGTCAACTTGAGTCAAAGATGTGCTAGAAGGATTATGCAGATCCATATATGTATTCTGAAATCCAAAGTCTCGTGATGGGTTTTGATTGAACGTTGGCATCTGAGGTGGATTTGGATTTGGAATGTTGGTAAATGTATCCTGGTTTGGAATCGGCATAGATTGATGTTGTCCTGGATTCTGTGTAAATGGATTCTGAGTACCACTCTGTACAAAGGGATTCTGATTCGGAACCGATGTGAAATAGTTTTGGCCTAGAATATGGGTAGACGGATTCCCATCACCAACTGCGTGAAAGGGTCTTAATTCGAACCGACAAATTGGTTTCGACCCGCTAGGTCCGAAAGGTGATTTTGATTACATTGGAAGGAGTGAATGCCCCCTATTGTGTAATCCTTGGTATAGTACCAGTGACCCGAGCACCAGGCATGGCCATCAATCGGGTGTAAGGCACCCATAATGCTAAAGTAGGTGGTTGCTGATTACACTTGTGACAAACATGCAAGATGTAAGGGTTGATGTTTTAGGTCTTTACTCCTACTATGAGGACCGGCGGGGGTAGATGATGAAGCCTTCAGAGGTTCAAATCCCATAAGCCGGTAGGTGTACCGGGGATGGCGACCGTGTCAGACTCCCTGCAGGTAGAGACGGTTGATGGTATGACATAGGTCATGTCAATTTGAGGTATAGTAGTACTAGCAGTCGTAGTATTTGTCCCTTATGTAGGTTGAGTTTGTAAGGTACTGATATCAAATCCTGGAGGTAAGGTAGCACCTTCAGCTAGCAATTTTCCTAAGAACCGCTTAATGACTGCTTTTGTTAGGGTACTCATCTACAAAAGAGTGCAAACTCTCGCCAGTATCCCGTATGGGCACCTCTCTATGTCTCTCGCTGTAACATGTCCTTTGTGTGTTTCTTAGTGGTAAATTCTTCTAATACCTATGAGAGGTCTTGAAGAAAATGGGTTGATGAACTCGCTTGGGTTCGACATGTTTTCTCTCTCTCTTCTCTTAGACCTAGTTTCAACCATGTAAGAAAGCTCAATATGCGGGAAATGCAAAACTATATCTAGAAACTGTATGACTCTATTCTATGTTTTTGGGGTTTTCTTATGCAAAATAAGGGATGTCCTATGATGATACTAGTCTAGACTCTAAAGGTGCAAGAAGTCTAAGTGAGACCCTAAAATGATCAATTCTATAAACCCAAGGTGAAGGGACCAACTACCTAAAGTCAAACCAAAGTGTCAATTTAGATAAGTCAAGGAACCAATGTAGGACAAAGATCAAAGACACGTTGAGTTTCCTAACTAGACTGATGAGCTAGGACAACTCTCTGTAGGACAAAGTATATGATGATAAGACTAGGTTCAATGACAGATTTCGTTGACACTATGACCTTTCTAGAGTATAGATGGTGGACTACTCCTAAAGTTTGTAAAAGTGACCTCTCTAAAAGTATAATGCAAAGTAATATGATCCCTAAGATGAAGGTAAACTCTAACTGAAGACAACTATGGTAATGACTAAATGAACCTAAAGGATGCAAAATTGAGCAAATCATTTTAGGGTTTCTGCTTTCAAAGACTCAAGCTTGTATGAAGACCAATCGAACCGGGTATAACCCTCGCTAACCAGACGCTGAAATGGAATTTGGTTTTTCCTCAATCAAACGGTGATGCGCTTTCAAATTTAACCGCTATGTCTCAAACCTACGTGATGGGACTCAAAATCACCGATGCGACTAAGCCGACGTGATGTGACCCGTAATATAACGCGAGATATGTAAGCTTAAAACAAATGTGCGAAATAAACCGAGGACGGACTCGGGAACAAGCAAATGCGCTCAAAACAAACTTCAGATACACCTATATAAATCGATGCAAGCCAAACCGACATATGCTAATTAAAAAATTATAGATGACTCAAAACTTAGCGCTACGCACTCGTAAAACTAATGATGCACCTAAAATTAGATGTGGTGTGTTTCTCAGAACAATTGCTTAATTTCCTCGCGGAATTTTCGCTGACATGAAATTTAAATCCCACTCCAGCTTATGATCAAATTCAACAATCAAAGACAATCGGTAGCGACGTTGTTTTCGGGCCAATTTTGGACCTCAAAAGTTTAAACGTTTAAAGTGATAACAGACAAGCACATCCTAATAGGCCAAAGGCCTAGGGTTTGTATACTTGGTATAGCTCACCGAAATACCCCGGATTGGTGATGAACACCTTTCCTTCTCGAGAGCGGATAGCTTAGGAATTTGGTGGCATTGGCTCCCCTCCACAGCTCATTAACGTCTTTCGAGCACACCAATTCCGAATTCATTGGGTAGTAACATCCCATGAATTGCTATCTCTACTCAAGGGGATCAGTAGTGAGTAATCTTCAGGCATGATACTGTACCCTGCACTAATACCAAGCAACGGCCACAAATAGGTTGGTCTCTACAACAAAGGGTATTTAATTCGGGCATTCCATTCGTGGGGTGTGATCCATACAGCGCGAGTCCCCTTTCGGATCCATCTCGTTGGAACCACACTCGTGATTCTTGGGGTTTCCCCAAGAACCCACTTTTGTATACCGGCTGGAAGTCCCTCGGGTTCAAGGTGCTACCGGTCTGAGTCATTCTAGGGTGAGTACTTTTTCCCACCAGAACAGGCCCAAGTTCTAGAGTTAGTAACCATTTCTCTTACACCCAGGATCGTACGGATGCGCAAGGGGAGAGGATACTTCGATAAACCAAATCGTAAGGGTAACTAGACTTGTGCTTTCGCACCAAACATAGTAGACACTTGTTAATTTTAATCCAAATGAAAGATTTGCTATGCTACCAAACAATCTGTTTCAAAATTTAACTAGGGTCTTCGACAAGCGTCCTGCAGAAGATATCATTAGTAATTTTTCAATATTGTCTTCGTCAATCGTCCTGCAAAAGCTTGTTAACTCCAAATGGCCAAACGCTGAAAATCAAATATTAGTAACACGAAAATCAATTGAAAATTCCAAATTGTTGAAAGCAGAAATAAAATTTTACCAGTCAATTGTGTCGTTTTGTTACCAGTCAGTTGCATCATTTCTTTTTCAGTTGCGGCTCGGGATATCACTTGTGATTCAGGAATTGTCAGATGCATCGTTTATTTGTGAGATGCGGTTCAGAAACTCAATTGCGGCCCAGAAATTTCACATGCGGTTTCGGAAAATCAATTGCGGTGTAGAAACTTCACATGCGTCGTTCCGTATGAAAAATCTGCAAAAATGAAAATTAAAAGATCTACGGATTCGCGAAGATGGTGTCTTCAAGTCGGGTTCACCAAAATGTAACGCCTGAAAATGAAACAAGCTTTTGCACAATAGAAACAAGGAAGATTAGAAGCACACATGCAATACAATACTAGATCTAGAATGCAAGTTCATACGTTAAGCAACAAAGAACATGGGAAAGTCAAAACATAAACAAAACTAGAACAATTTCACCAATTCCAAACGTATTTCCATGATTCATCTCGATTGCCCTTCTCCATTTTGCTTGTGTAGTATAATTGCCCTCAGATTTTCAAGTTTGTGCAAGTATAGCCTAAGATAGTGATTAGCAAAATATCAAAGATTCAAGACAAAAGTGCTCTTCGTGCCATCAACTTGGCAGATTGAATGAAATAAACGACAAATCAATTTGATGCGAAACCGATTATCTCGAACCATCAAGACTGAAAAGATCGCATCTGGAGATCGACCCGACAGACATGCACCAGATGTCCATAAAGTAATGGGATTACGAGTCATTCAATTTAGGAGGCAGAATTAAAGATTAAATGAATGATTTAATCTTCACCGCATTCAAAATATATGAAATATCTTTGCATGACAAAGATAAAGACGATTATAACGACTGCTCAATGCACGCGATAACATTTTAATTAATTAAATAAGAATATTTAATTGGACATGCGCCACTGAAATGAGTTAGAACCGGAATAATTGCATGATTAGATCTAAGAGATTACTGAAGACGCCACCCTATTAATAAACTCACAAGTTAACCTAACCATTAAAATACATGTCGAAGCCATAAAAGCAGAATACTTAGATACAACTCACACCAAAATAAGTGAAGAATGTGGGCAAATAGACTTAATGAATTAAAATAATTCATTTAATTCAAGACTCCATATTTGAAGAATAATTAAATAAAATAAGATTTCATTTAATTAAGTGATCAAGGTGATTTTAAATAATTAAATAAATAATGAATTTATTTAATTATAGTTGAAATATGATAAAGAGTAAATTAAATAAGAATTTATTTAATTTAACCGGAAGAATAAGGTTAATTAGTAAGATAATTAAATAAGAAGTTTTTATTTAATTAATTAGATAGAATAAAGAAAAGTGTGAATTAATTAAATATTTAAGATTATTTAATTAATAGAAGATTTAATAGAAGATGTGGTTAATTAAATAATTAAGATTATTTAATCAAGACCATGAATTATGAAGAATATGGAAGTCACAGGCTTAAACCAGATTTTGGTGTCTACAGATAGTTGTCAGTTGCAAAATTTAGAGCATTGACCAAGCAAAAGAACAACCCTTCCCCTGCTAGAGGACCAACGACATCTTAGGTTGGGGCGAGTGATGAGTCTAGTTTATGGTCTAATTTTGGGTAGAATTTGTGATCTAGTTGTTGAAGTTATCATGGAATTTGACATTAAGTGTTGATACTTTTATGAAATTTCCTCAAACTATAGACATTGGGCTTAATCTTATTTCTACAAACCTTTAATGATAATGGAATGTTATATGGACTGTCTATATTAATCTTACATGTGGTTAATGAATTTTCCTTAAGGTGGTTACAGATGTGCAATTATTGTGTGTACTAACATTGTCATGCAGATATAATTTGAGGATGCTAAATTGAGGAAGGCACCACCAACTGGGCATGCACCATAACGTCTAGCAAGGGAATCGTTCAAAGGTCAAAGGAGGTCAATGATAGGAGATTCCCCATGCAAACCAAATGTAACCACCTTGTAGTGTTCATTATTGATGTTGAGAAAACATGCATGTTACTACAATGCTAAATCTGCGATTGGACATGCACGTTTGATTGGATTCCATGCATGCATAACCGTCACCCCACTTTCTCTGTTTTCCCTAAATGGCATCCTCCTAGTTCATGGAGTTGAATGCCTTGTTTATCTAGTAGTATAAATAAGGATTTGATGCTCCTTCTCAGGGGGTTGCATGATTTGAGATTGTACTTGCATTCTTAAGCTTTCAACAATATAATTATGCTATTCTTTTGTACTCATGAATTGCAGTGAATGAAATGAAATTCTAAGTTTGATCACTTGAGTTCTCATTAGTTTTAGAGGATACTTATCCAAGCGGGCCCACTTGGTGAGTAATTCATTCTTTAGTTTAGTATTAGTTTAGCATTACTTTATTTTTAGTAGTTAGTTAAGAATCTGGCACCAAATGTTCCTCCGGCCACTAGAATTCAATTTTGTGATTGTTCCTACAACCAAAGTAGCCAGAGTAGCATCCTATTTGTTTGCTCAAATTTTCATTTTATATCATGTATTTCATCTTGGTGTAATTTTTGATTGATGGTTAGCATTTATGTTATTCCTTTCTAAGCAATTTACTTTCAGCATTGTGTCTTTCTTAGCTATAGAATGAAAATGGCTACTTTGGGGTTCCTAGTGCACATACTATTCTGACCCAATTCAAGTTCATGTCCTTGGGTTGAAAAGTTAAATGCACCTTCATGATGATTGAAATGGCTATTCAGGTTAGATTTCCAATCTCTGAATCACAGCTGTAATGACCTAGTTGTTAAATCATTGTAGGAGGCTGACACTATGCATGAACCATCTACCTTGCAATAAGTAGTATCTGTCCATTTTACCACCAAACCACTCAATTATCTCTTCAACGACTAGATAAACCATTGGTAGATGCATTATAATGTGAAGCCTTATCTTGCTCTGATATTTGAGAACACCTAACACTTTCTCTTTTATACTTTATGCTGGATATTTGATAAATTAAACATTGAGTTGTGAATTAACCTGTCGTGTTCATTGGCCAAGCGAATTCCTCCAAACAGATTCAAGTTATTTAAAGGGGGATAGGTGGCTAATTTTACTTCTAGGTGTACTTAGTGTTAAGATCAATGAATTTAAATTTATTAATTATCCTTGGTTAGAGGTATTTAAACAAACAACGATAATCTTTATCAAATTCATAGTCAACCAAAATGTTTAGCCTGTATCACCTAATCATTTTACTATGAAGAAATAACAAACTCCAGCTTGGTATTATTTATCCTTTAATATTTATAGTTGGTCATGATTTTAATTCATTCACATACCCCTTGTAATTATTCACCATAGGAATAACACAATTTGTTATAGCCAAAGCTGTTGATGGCCATGATTCGCTTCTCCTAGAACAATTTCTCTTACAACAATCTTGGAGATGAATTTAGATGTAGTTGGAAATCAGATCAAACACAAAGGCTCTTAGCAACTCTTATAGTTGTACCTAGGCCAAGTTTAACAAACCTAATACAATCACTAACCTTTCTACTATGGTGGCACATAAATGATTTGTTTTCCTTCTCTTCCATAGCATTAAGTAAAAGTCTTGAATCTAGAAACACCTTGTTGCCTTCATATGCCTAAAAAAAGCTTATATCGTTAAGAGGAATTTGAATGTGTCTCATTATTTTTGGGATGTTAGATCTCCTTGCAAAAATCCTTTGTTATGCACATTTTTCAATAATTCTTGTTCGCCTTATGAAATAGTGTTTTCTCAGTGGCAATCTGTCAATAATTTGGTGCTTTGTTTATGGAATTCTCTTCTACATAATTGTTCTTGTAGATCGCCGCCTACACTCTGTTCTTGATCTGCATATAACTTGTTCCCTTAGTGGTTATCGATTTTAATTACTTGTTTGAATCTGTAGCTTTTGAATCATCTTATTTGCATTTGACTTACATGCTTTAATTTGGAATATTATATTATAGGCACAAAATAAAACAGATTTATGAGTTTTGATTTTGTGAATAATTATATATATCTATAGTATGCTTTTCTTGATATAAGATAGATATATACATGAATCCATTTCCAAAAATGAGGGTAAGACAATGCTTGTATTTAGATATTAGAAAATAGATTATTCATAATAGATCAAAATATTACAAGTAATTTAATCAATTGAGTAAGGAAATAAGTGTTTATCATATTTAAGTTGTAATATATTGTTTATGTCTTAATACTTATTAAGTTGGACTATGTATTCTTGTATATGTATTTAAATAGTTTTGGTATATGAATGTGTCACTTTGGGGTTAAAAGAATAATTTATGTTTTATGGATTATTGGGTTGTGTGGATAGGTATATTGGAAAGTTATTATGAGATTTAGTTAATGTAGGAAGCTAACCTTGCATTTAACTATGTGGGTAAGTTAAAAGAGTAATTCTATCTAAATGATTAATTGGTTGAGCTAGAATGATAGGTTTAAAATGTTTAATAGGAAAAGAGTTACCCATAGTTGAATAGATGAAGGATTTGTTAAATAAATATAATAGAAAATTTATGAGAGTCACTTGATTTAATAGGTAAATAATTTTGAAGATTAAATAGGGGGAAAATTGCAAATTATATTTATATGTATACAAAATTTTCTCATTTTACATCTTAGGTTGAATGATGCAGGAGCATCCTTGGTTCTTGGCAATCTTGCATCAACCAAAAAAATATTTTCATTTTTGATTTTTAATTTCTTGTTGATTTCTTGTTAGGTTCAAGTTGGAAGGTTAACATTTCATCATATTTTTTCTCTGCGGGAGACTCCACGGATCTATGTTTACCTTATAGACATATTCATTTTTCCCTTATCCCAAGATTTGAAGCAGGTTTGGATCTTTTTGGCAAGTTACATCACCTCCAAATTAAGTAGCGATTTCTTGAATGCGGCACTTCTGAGCAATTCAAACCTAATGGCTAGTTTGATCGCTTGTGGATCTTTCTTGTAACTTGTAGATCTTGACAGTGTGATTTGAATTATTTCATGGAGTGTCCCTAACCTTAATTATAGGTCCACACTTCATCCTATGCATTCAAATTTGTGTTTAAATTTGTTTGACTACCTATTTTCATGTGCATTTACATTTCTACTTCATTGGAGATTGTAATGATCTTTGTGGCGATGGGTGATTCTAGATCTAGATTTGATACCATCATTTTGTGAAGCTAGATCAATGGAAAGGTATATTTTTAGAGATAGATTTGATATGACATTTCGCATTTAAGAATATATAGGAATATTATTATTTTGAGCATGTTGTATAATAGGCACGTAAGACAAATCCTATAAGTCAAATGTGTTATTGATTAGATTGAGATTTCACGTCAGCAAAGAATGTTTGAATTTGTTTTCTCCATATATGGCTCATGTTGATTTTTGTTTGTGACTCTTGTTTCACAGTCCAGTTGTTCTGCTGAGACCCTCCCCTCACAAATGCATTTTGCACAGTGGTATCCAGGCTGAGATTCATTCGCGAGGAATCATGGTTGTAGAAAGTCATTGAAGATTTATTGTAGGGTAGTGGGCTACAGGATGCGACCTCAGCCCCTGAAGGAGAATGGTGGGAAGAAGAAATAGTAGAGGGAAATGGGCTAGAGTGAATTTGAGGAGGACCAGCTATAATGGGAGATGTTGAAGGAGGTGCATTTGCTAAGATAGATGCAATTGAAATGACCTAGAGGAGAGGTCGACCAGTTGATTATGTGAGTGATGAAGAGGTAGAAGTACAGGAAGAAAGGGGAAGAGAAGGTCAACCTGGCCGAGATCAGGGAGAAAAGAGGTTCATAACAGCCCTAACTAGAGCAAATACCAAATCACATTTCAATCCACCAGATTATAAAGGTAAATTGGATTCAGATGAATTGCTTGATTGGATAACGAAGATGGAAAAGTATTTTGATTTTGAAGGCACCGTTGAAGATAAGAAAGTAATATTTTCTTGTACAAAATTGAAAGGACATGCATCCCTTTGGTGGGAACATTTGCAGACAAATAGGCGAAGAAGAGGAAAAGATAAGATAATATCATGGGATCAGATGGTGAATAAGTTGTAAACAAAATATATGCCTAGATATTATCAGATCAATTTGTTCTTGAAGTTGCAAAATTTGAAGAAAAAGGAGTTAAGTGTGATAGAGTATACTAAGGAGTTTTACAAGTTGAATAGCATATCTATAATTTGGAGGATGAGATCGAGCAAGTAGCTAGATATGGGAATGGGTTGAGGTTGTCTATACAGGATGAAATCAGTTTGATCAAGTTGTAGAGTGTGTTGGAGGCATATCAATGTGCCCTAAAAGCAGAAGAGAAGCTAAATAAAAGACATGAGCAAAGATAGAGAGGAAGAGGTGGAAGATTTCAGAGAGGAATAGTTTTTACTGGAGGGAGGGAAGGAAAAAAGGTCCCAGGAATAAAGATAGGAATTAATTACAGAATGATGAGAGAGAAGACATGCTTTGCAGAGTAGAGATGATGGGGAAATCTTACGGAGAGGAGAGATATGGTGGTTACGGAATGAGGGTTATAGAAAAGATGATAGAGGACATGAGAAAAAGTATTCAAAGACTTGTTTTTTCTAGAAGTGTGGTGGAGGGACATAGAGCATTTGAATGTGTCGAGGAGGAGAATAAGCAGAAAAAGAAAAACGATGAAAGAGCAACCTTTTGGTGAGAAGGAATCGTGCGGATCATGCAATAGGCAAAAAGATGGAGAAAGTGTTAGTGAACATAAGGTATTGTGTCAAAAGTACAGAGATGGAGAGCGAGGCTGACTGTAGAGAAATAATTTGTTTTACAGACTACTTAGATGCAAGGTAGTTGGTAAATGTTGCAAAGTGATTGTTGATAGTAGAAGCTATAAGAACCTAGTTTTTGAAGAAATGGTGACCAAATTGAAACTTGAAAGATTGAAACACCCGAAGCCCTATCAGATAGCATGGATTCAAGATGAGCATAAGATATTGGTAAGTGAACAATGTTTGGTGAAATTGAAGATAGGAAATTATCATGATGAAGTTTTGTGTGATATCATGCCCATGGATGTATGCCATGTTTTGTTGGGAATACCTTGGCAGTATGATAGACAGGCTATTCACATACAGGCTATTCATGATGGAAAGAAGAATACATATATAATTGTTACTAATGGGATGAAGCAAACTTTGTTTCCGTTGGATGATGTTTCTAAAGTTTAGGTTTGTACGAGTGCTAGAATTTGTTTGGTTGATGGAAGGAGATTTCTTGATGGACTGAGACATGAGAACATGTGTTATGCCTTAGTTCCTAAGAAGACTGAAGACTTAAAACATGTAGAAGAACAACCAGAAGAGATAAAAGAGATGCTAGCAGAATATGAAGAGATCATTTCAAATAATGTACCTAATGGATTACCACCTATGAGGAGTATTAGTCATTGCATGGATCTAATTCCTAGAGCTATTTTTCCTAATAAAGTAGCACACCAGATGATACTTGCAAAGAATGAAGAGTTGAACAGACAAGTGCAAGAATTGTTGAGGAAGGGTTTGATCAAAGAAAGCTTAAGTCCTTGTGCAGTACCTATTGTGTTAGCACCTAAGAAGGATGGAGAATGGAGGATGTGTACAGACTCTAGAGCCATAAACAAAATCACAGTGAAGTATAGATTTCCTTTACCCCAGATGGATGACATTATGGATTGATTGAGTGGGGCTAAATACTTTACAAAGATAGATTTGAAGAGTGGATATCATCATATCAAAATCAGAGAAGGGGATGAGTGGAAGACAACATTCAAGACCAATGAAGGATTGTATGAGTGGTTGGTGATACCTTTGGGACTAACAAATGCACCGAGTACTTTCATGAGGCTGATGAATGAGGTATTGAAGAAAATATTGAGTATGTTTGTGATTTTTTATTTGGATGACATCTTTATTTTCAATAAGACTAGAGAAAAACATTTGTTGCATATAAGACAAGTTTTGTAGAGGTTGAGAGAAGAGCAGTTGTTGACAAACATTAAGAAGTGTAGTTTCATGAAGGAAGAATTGGTATATCTTGGATTTGTGATATCAGTGGATGGATTGAAGATGGATCCTGAGAAGGTAAGAACAATAGTTGAATGGCCTACACTAGAAAGCATTGGAGAGGTAAAATCATTTCATGGATTGGCTAGTTTCTACCAAAAGTTCATTAGGAATTTTAGTTCTATTTACAGTTCTATGACAAAAACAATGAGAGGAGATAAGAAGGATTTCAGGTAGACACCTAGAGAAGATTAGAGTTTTGAGTTGTTGAAACAAAAGGTGACTAAGCAACCTGTTTTGGCTTTACCATACTTTAATAAGGTATTTCAAGTATACTGTGATGCAAGTGGAAATGTAATTGGAGTAGTATTAAGTCAAGAAGGGAGACCTGTAGCTTATTTGAGTGAGAAATTGAATGATGCTAGGAGAAGATATTCAGTGTATTATCAAGAGTTCTATGCCATTGTTCAAGCCTTGAAGAAGTGGATACATTACTTGTTGC
Organism: Sequoia sempervirens; assembly: GCA_007258455.2. NCBI lineage: Eukaryota > Viridiplantae > Streptophyta > Pinopsida > Cupressales > Cupressaceae > Sequoia > Sequoia sempervirens. The sequence goes on from VDFB02084617.1 coordinate 19,218, forward strand.
CTAAGGAGTTTGTGTTCTATATGGATCATCAGAATTTGCAATATTTGAATAGTCAAGGTAAGTTGAATTAGAGACACATGAGATGGGTGGAATTCTTGCAGAGTTATACTTTTGTTTTGAAACATAGAAGTGGAAGGTCAAATAGAGTTGTTGATGCTTTGAGTAGGAGAAGGAATTTAATGATGGAGATGAGAGAGGAGGTATTAGGTTTTGATGAACTGGAGAACTTTTATGAGGAAGACCCAAATTTTGTAGAACCTTGGAGAGCTAGTAACGAACTAGTCTTGGAGGATAGGAGTCACTAGTTGGAATATTTCATTTAGGAGGATATGTTGTTAAGAGGGAATCAATTGTGTATACCCCAAATTTCAATGAGGGATAACTTGGTGAGGGAAAAACATAGTGGAGGATTGGAATGATACTTTGGAATTGATAAGATAGTAGCATCGGTAAGTAAGAATTATTTTTGGCCACAAATTCATAAGGATGTTAGGAAATTGTGCAGAGTTGTAGAGTTTGTCAAATTGCAAAAGGGAGTAGTCAGAATGTTGGATTGCATAAGCCTTTGATAGTTCTAGAGAGACCTTGGGAGGATATTAGCATGGATTTCATACTTGGTTTGTCGAAGACACAAAGAGGTAATGATTCCATATTTGTGGTAGTGGATAGATTTTCTAAAATGGCACATTTCATACCCTATAAGAAGACAATAGATGTAGTACATGTAGAACACTTTTTTTTCAAGGAAGTGGTTAGATTTCATAGATTACCTAGGAG